>SJYO01020080.1:132991661-133229367 GCA_006410555.1 Capra ibex
CCAACCTACCGTAGTAGTCGAACTACCTGTACTTAAACTCATTCGAGGTCCTCAACCACTACCTGTTCCTCCGGACCGTACGACGTCAGGTACCCCAGTGTTTTTCAACCTGTGCTGACTCATTGACTTGACTTGACTTGACTTTTAGTCTAAACCAAAATCTTTGATTCGACCTAAACCGTTGTATTCTTTAGGGTAACCGGGGTTTATACCGTCGTGGGTGGGAGTACGGACTCATAAACGTTTATTCGACATTCCTCCAACGACACAGAGTATGGGACGACCACTTCCACTCAGGAGTCTGTGTGCCAGGTGGTGGTCACCACTACCTTCCTTTCTCCACGGACGCCCTCTATTGACTTTTTTTTTTTTCTAAATACCGGAGGAAGGTTCTCTAGTCTTTTTCTGAACTATTTGTACCGTTGTGGACCGTTCTACCTCCGGGACGTGCCAGTCGTCTGCGTCAGGCGTGAGGCGGACGTAAGGGCGCCGTAAGTAGACCTGCACGTCTTCCGAAGAGTGACACTCGTGGACCTGGAGAGACGCTCTTCGAAGAAGACCACGGATTGAACGAACACGCGGGTCAACAGTTACCACAGACTTTGGTAATCGGTTGGTTCCGGGTACTCTACCTATTCTCGGGGTACGAGGACAGGGAGTCTACCATATTGAGACTCGACACGGTAGGTCCCGTCGTCGGTGGCCTCTGTCCACCAGAGGACTCGTAAGTCTTACAACGATCACACTGTTCTCCTGTCCTTAAAGTTTAAAATAAACTAAAAGTAAGTAAATTTCATTTTTTTACAATGAGAAGTCAATGACCTTCTGGAAATATAAACCTTTTTGAACCGATGTATTTGGATGAAAAGTTGACGTTTAAAATGTCTGAGATTTATGTGTAGTCCTACTTTAAAATCACAGGTTTAGGTCATATTTTAACTAAAGTTCCTGTACCATTTTTTTAATTATAGAGTTATCACAAATGTTCAACTTTATTTTAACTAAAGTTTCTGTACCATTTTTTTTCCATTATAGAGTTATCACAAACGTACGACTTTACATTACAAAACCTAAATTATCCATCTTATTTACTAATTTTAGTCAAAAGAGAAAAATTGAAAAATTTACAACAATGATCTTTCAAATTTTGCTGGTCAAACCGTACGAAGTGTGTAGAGGACCGGTCACAACCGGGTGGGAGGTGTAGCAGAGTCCCCCTAACTGGGGGCCACGGGTGTCACCGTCGACCGAACTACTGGGTGAAAAAGGAAGAACAAATCAGTGATTCAGTGCAGACTGAGAAAAGTTGGGGTACCTGACATCGGACGGTCCAAGAGGAGACAGGTGCCCTAAAGGGTCCGTTCTTATGACCTCGTCCAACGGTAAAGGAAGAGGTCCCCTAGAAGGACGAGGTCCTTAGTTTGGGCACAGAGGACGTACCTGTCCACCTAAGGAACGGGGACTCAGTGATCTCTCCGACGTGTGCGAAAAAGGCCGAAGGAAAGGAAGAGTGAAAGGCCGGAGAGACGACTCAAAGGACCCTAATGGGGGAGTCAAACGTGATCTTAGGAACACACCCTCAGACGAAGACCTCTGAGGGTTGGTACTGTTTGTCACAGTCTTTGTCCTTTCCCTTTGAAAGGACAACCAGGTTACCGATCCTGAGACCCGAGGGGAACGTCCCCCGGACCCAAACTAGGGACCAGCCCCTTGATCTAGGGTGTACGTTGATTTCTAAGGTGTACCTCGTAGCTTTTGGACCACGTGTGTTCATTTGTCTTTATAAAATTTTTCGTTCTTTCTCATATAAAGGGAACCGACGTGTCATCCAGGAACGCCCAATAGATAAAATATATGTCATACACACACATATACGAGTAATGTTGGAGAAGTGAATAGAGAGGAGTTGTGAAACATTATTGGATATCTCGTTTCTTAGACTCTTCCATAGATCTATCTATTTCTGTCTAGACTCAGTGAAACGACATATCGGCTGTGATTGTACTGTAACATTTAGTTGATATTAAGTTAAATTCTTCGTCCTTTATTAAAATCTCTAATTGATAAGGTTGGAGAATGTAAATATCCGCTTCTTTTGCTCTAAGCCTCTCCGATTTACTACAGTGGTTCGGGTGAGTCGATAAACTGACACTTAAGTCTCGAACTGAAGTCTAGAGTCCTAGGGTCCAGGTAAATAAAAGACTACTATAATATAACTGAAAATTTCTAATAACTGGTAAAACCTCTTCACTAAAGATTCTCGTCTTCTTGTAAACCCCGAGTGTCCCTCTTTAATATCATTTGGTCGATGCAAACAAAACGAGTTCGGGAGATTTGGAAGAACCCACTCACCATCGGAAAGGACCGAGGACCCACCTTTGGACCTCTCCGAGGAACTGGGACGACCAGGAAGAGTATCTTGGTCTTCGGGAGACCAGTCGGTATCGGTGTTAAAGTAGAGTCTTTCATCTCGCTGGTCAGGACCATACTTAGGATGACTCAACTTTCAATTGAGAAAGAAAGGGGGAGAAGAAGAAGGTCTACCGATACGTCAACAACTCGGTGGTCCTGACCCCGTCTCTCTGTCTTCCTCTTCGTCCTTCACGTCCATAACCCATGCTCCAACTCTACTGCCCTGGGAGAGACCCGGACCCTCCGTAAGTGGCGACTGGGAGCGCGACAGTCTGTGAACCACTCCAGAAGAGCGTAAAGGAAACGACCCGGAAAGACTGACGTTGGGGCGACTGGGTCGTCCAGAGGAAACCGTCGTAGGGTGGGGGAGTGGTGGGCGGAGGTGGGGACGAAGGTAGTCAGACGAGGAGTAGGAGACGGACCGGCAGAACCCTTCTTCGGACTGACTGAGGTCAGACTAGTGGACGAGACCCCAAGCACGTGGAAATTGGGCACCAGGTTTTAGTGGTGCCTACCACTGACAGCGGTACTTTAATTTTCTGCGAACGAGGAACCTTCTTTTCAATACTGGTTGGATCTGTCGTATAATTTTTCGTCTCTGTGATGAAACGGGTGCTTCCAGGTAGATCAGTTTCGAGACCAAAAAGGTCATCAGTATATACCTACACTCTCAACCTGATATTTCTTTCGACTCGTGGCTTCTTAACTACGAAAACCTGAGACCACAAACTCTTCTGACAACTCTCAGGGGACCTGACGTTCCTCTAGGTTGATCAGGTAAGATTTCCTCTAGTCAGGACTTATAAGTAACTTCCTGACTGCGACTTCGACTTTGAGGTTATGAGACCGGTGAACTACCCTTCTTGACTGAGTAACCGTTTCTGGGACTATGACCCTTTCTAACTCCCGTCCTCTTCTTGCCCTGTTGTCTCCTACTCTACCAACCTACCGTAGTGACTGAGTTACCTGTACTCAAACTCATTTGAGACCCTCAACCACTACTTGCCCCTCCGGACCGTACGACACCAGGTACCCCAGTGTTTCTCAACCTGAACTGACTCGCTAACTGGACTCGTCTCGGACACCAGGTGTCCTTCACGTCAAATAGAGGGTTTAGTCGTCACCTGGGGGGCGACCGGTAGACGGCTAGGAAACCGAAAGGGGACATCCTCAAGTCGCTTCCTAGAGACTCAAGGGGTCGACGTTTCGTGTGTACAGTTCTTTCTCGGATTTGTCGGATTTTTACCAGAGTGCCTTCGGGGACAGTAATCCAGGTCCCATCACCCACCGTCACCCCAGACAGAGAGGACGAACACTCGATCTGCGATCTCAGGAGAAGGTTCAATGAGGGGAGTTTTAAGGAGAAAGGGGAGGTTGGAGACTGGGGCAAATGTTCGAACTTCTTCCGTCCCCAAGGTCCTTTGTACATCGGTTCACCGTCGTGGAGAGAAAACACTTAAAGGATGTCAGATCGTGGAGGAAAGAGTGCCCTGGAGCAAGATGACACCACTGAGTAAACTTTGATGTCTGAATTACAAAAGTAACTCGACTATATAATGTTTTTCACCTCGACCCTTATTTATTTTGACTGTACCGATTACACGTGGAAAATAGTGATCTCGGACCGTTGCTTTCTTTATCCAGGTGCAGGTCCATTCGTCGTACATTTCGTTTGCAAATCCAATCCCAAACATTAATAAAAGATTTATTCTATACGTCCGGAAGTTTATAAACTTTTCTAGGACGTACTGCGATGTCTTTTTTTTTAGTACAAAATAACACGACAGAACCAAAAAAAGAAAAAGAGAAAACTGAAGCTGACAAACCCAAAATTACTTTATTTATTCATAATCTACAAAAGTCTCGACACACTAAAGGAAACTATTGACGATTCTGTTGTCTCCAAAGCTAACAAAAACTAGACGAAACTAGAAGGAGTTGATGAGAAAAAAAGTCGTAACATCGAAAAGAAAAACGTTAAAAATATACTCTTACTTGTTATTTTCAATTGTGACAGCAATATTAATTAACTTCTTATACCGACGTACAGGTGTACTTTAGCGAACGTTGGTAGCAGAAGCCGAGAAGGAGTCGTCTAACAAAATAAGCGTACAACGTCGCGCTGACCTCGGTGTCGTTCGGCGAAAAAAGAAAAAGAAAGGTTTTCTCTCTTAAAATTTTACAATCTGGTAGAGGGTCCGACTTTCAAATCACAGTTTCGTAAAGTTTGCAGTAACGACAAACTTTTGAGTAGTGACAGAGAATGTCCTTGTCCTTTTACAAATCATTGGTTTGAGGTTTATATGGTTTGAGATTTAACGAACAAACTTTTATTTCTGTCTTTTGCGGGTTCAACCGTTAGAAATTACTCAGGAAAGGTAATCAGGAAAGCAAATCTTTTGCTTTATCGATCCGAAACAGATCTACCTATTAAGCAGTTCCTGAACGGGATTACTGACACATGTCACTAAAGCCACTTGCGTCCGAGTCAGAACTGCGGCATAGTCGTATCGTCTTCAGCACTGTCAGAGGACGTCAGAGCCGAGAGTCAGTCAAGGTCGGACAAAATTTTACTTGTTTCTCCTTTTCTTTCCTCTTTCTACATTACAATTATCTGAAGGAAGACTCGAGAGAGTCCCTCTCCTGAAAAATTTATTCCCCGAACTTGAACTGGAAGAAGTCACCGTGTTTCCAGGTTACGTACTAAAAATTTCAATATAAATTTAAAATTATTAAAAAGAGTAACCTCCGTCAATTTTCGTTTGAGAGTTTTAGATTAAAAGTTAGAAAATCATTTTGACTATCTGTTTCTTCCTTTCGAATCCCTTTTTCAGACATTCTCCATGTATTTACAACAAAATTAAGGATTTAGTGTCAGTTCGAAGGAAGTCCAGTAATAGCTATACTATAAACTCAAACTTTTACGTTAAATCATATCTCATCTTTTTTTTTAGGATTAAAATACTATTTAGATTAAAATACCTGGAGTCTAATTTTTGTCTACTTTTTATAGTATAAGAGCCACGACCGTTTTACCGTACTCTTCTCTGTGACAGTATACGACAACCATTCTCACATTTAAAAATTTGAGAAAGACCTTCCGTCAAACCGGTATCGATAACTTACGGAGTCTTAAAACGTAATGTTGGAAATTTGGTCGTAAAAAAATGAAATCCCCTAAGTATGATTCTTGTATCAGTAGCTACAAACGTTTTAATCTCGATGTTCTAAAAATACCTTCACAAAAACTATCTTTGTTCTTGACTTACTTCGTATTTATAAATTGTTGTTCAGAAATAAATCGGGAATTTTTACTATGATATCTTTATAAATTACGACACTTTTCCACCCCTTTCGACTGATATTTTTTATGTGTTTACACTAAGCGAAAGTGTCTTAATGAGTCACAGGACATTAATGGATTTTACCTTTTCTTAGACTTTGTATATAGACTTATGTATACTTAGACTTATATATAGCTAGAAGAAAAATCCTCATATATCCCTCTCTTACCTCTTCCGTCACCGTGGGTGAGGTCATGAGAACGGACCTTTTAGGGTACCTGCCTCCTCGGACCACCCGACGTCAGGTACCCCAGCGATTCTCAGCCTGTGCTGACTCGCTGAAGTGAAACTGAAAAGTGAAAGTACGTAACCTCTTCCTTTACCGTTGGGTGAGGTCACAAGAACAGACCTCTTAGGGTCCCTACCCCCTCGGACCACCCGGCGACAGATACCCCAGCGTGTCTCAGCCTGTGCTGACTTCGCCGAATCGTCGTCGTCGTCGTCCCTTTCTTGACTAGGAAAGAAACGTTCAGACCGTCGTCGCAAAACCGTGTTCAGAAACCATCAGTACTCCCACCACTCCCACTACTCTCCACCCATACATGTAGAAACGAATGGGAAGTCCAAAAGGATATTAATAACCAGATCAGGTAGAGGAAACAAAGAACTCAATCAAAACCATTTACAAATAGAATTATGTTCTGAAGGCGAACTAGACCTAGTCCCTCGGAAACGGAGAAAGAAAAAAATTTACGGAACTTGGGGAAACCGTCAACTACTTGATATACCTGGTGAAGAATCGTAGTAAAACTTTTGACAAGAAGGACCTTAAACTGAAGATGACACTCGCCTCAGTGCACTTGAAGACACGGAAGGACGTTTATTACACACACCTGAAAAAAGGACTCATACAAATCCTCCAAGAGTGTCACAATAAGAGTTGTACGCACCATAAAATTGCCTTATTTTCACGAGTTTTGGACGAACATAGTATATAATTCTCCGATCGAGGATTATGTCATTCTTGGATCGAAGGATTGTCTCTTGTTTTACCCCTGACTTCTCCTTAGGTTTATTTCTTTTCTTGGAAACGAAGAGTCTTGAACATTGTTCGTACCGGATATAGAGACGTGTTAGACACTGATGATTATTCAACGAAATTTATTATGAAGTCATCAGTAGAGTCAGCATACTACACAAACGTGAACGTTCCGAGTGCGACCACCGAGTGGTCAATAGACATAATGTCTTATGGTAGGACGGAATACCTCTCAATTTGACAGGTCGACAGGTCAAAATGTTTTGAAATGGTTCACTCCCCTTTTCGAGTGGGGGAAAGTTGATAACTTGTCTCACTCTATTCTTATAGTCTCTCATTTAGTCCACTGTCAGTGACTTACCCATTGACGTACAAACGGCCCCACCCTCCTCGTCCGCCCCCTACCCCCGCCCATCGTCGGTTTTACAACGATGGTTTGAACATTTCTTTCCTAGTAAAGAGAGGGATACATAAGAGGATTTTCACCAGTCGGGTAAACGTCCTAGTGGACATCTGCCCTTGCACCCCTAAGACACAGCAGATGTCGGCTGGGGTACTGAGAATAATTACCATAAAAGTACAGGGACGTAGTCGCCCTTTCACTATATCGGCGGAGATACTAAACATGTCTACTGTCAGTGTCCCCAACGAATCTGGTGATACGAGCAACGGTTTCAAGTACTAACTTCCAGTGCGATTTAAGGTCAATCTCCGTTCACCTCTATGTCTATATTGAAGAAAATGTCAGGTTCTACTACCCGGGAGACCTTAGATCTTAGATACCAAAATCTTAGATCTAAAAATTTAAATGGTTTTATAACTATATTTCCTTGTATATTATGAAAGACTAAAAAAAAGGTAAACGAGAAAAGTTTCAAAACGAAAAAATGAATCCTTAGAGATCTCGTGTCCTCAATATCTTAAAAGAAGTTATAGAATCAGTTGGTATTAGTAACAGTAAATTTACTTTATTCCTCAAATGGACGACAGAAAAAAGGAAAACAGGAAACTGGACACGAAAAGGGCAATAATATGTGTAATGACCCACCGAAGAGAGTCATCACGAGACTCATTGTGAATGTCTTTCCTAAACACCTAAAATTCGACAGACTCAGAAGAAACTGGGGATTTATAAAAAGGAAACGACAATATGAACCAAGTATCAAAAGGACCTATACCTTAAGATCCAAGTTTTATTAATATAGAGTCCTGGGTTCTCCCTAAAAAAAGGTGAGGTCGTAGGTCTAAACGTATGTAGTGTAGACGCAAGAGTAAGGTTGAGCTGAGGAAACTTCGACTTCCTTTAAGAAAAGTATAAAAACGTCAAAGTCGTAATACTAAAAAGAGAAATGGAAACTTCGTCTTAAAAGTGATTCAACTCTTGAAAGGTCGAACCGTTATAGTTGGGAAAGTTTGGTTTCTAAATGTAGGGGGGAAAAAAAAAAAAGAAAACGTCGAGTCTCTTGAAAAGAACATAATACAAAATTAATGAGGTTGGGATGTAGAAGAAGAAGGGAACCTTAACGTTAGGGATAATTTACCCTTAACCTGGAAGACTTATATAAGAAAGATTGGATCAGAATAAAGAGGATCATCTTTGTGTGTGGGTGTGGAAGGCACCACCCTCATCAGATCCACAATTGAGCACAGGCTGAGAACGCTGGGGTAGCTGCCGCCGGGCGGTCCGAGGAGACACGTACCCCAAGAGGTCCGCTCTCGTGACCTCCCGCAGCGGCACGGGGAGAAGTCATCGAGATAGGAAAGCCACGAAACGCTCCCTTAATAAGACGAACCAGAAGACCCAGTGACTAAACAAGTGGTGCACACAGGTATGATTTTTATCTAAAAGGATTTATTGGCCTTTAGCACTTTTACATATTCTCGGAAAATTTTCGCATATCTCAGTGTCTAAGGAGTCGGTATGCTCCTCAACGACCGGTCACAACTTGAGGAGGAGGCCCAGGACGGACTCGAGCCAGTGGCGAACATGAGACGAACACAAAGGTCACGACGGTGCCTGTTCAAAATGCGAGTAAAAAAGGGGAGACATTAAACCTGATCTTTCCTTCAATTTTCAAAAGTAGTTGGTAGAACGTAGACCTGAGACAAAAAATTACAGACTATACACAGTCCTCTTTATAGTTATTGGAGTCTATACGTCTACTGTGGCGGGAATACCGTCTTTCACTTCTCCTTGATTTTTCGGAGAATTACTTTCACTTTCCCCTCTTATTTTTTCAACCGAATTTTGAGTCGTAAGTCTTTTGTCTACTACCGTAGACCAGGGTAGTGAAGTACCGTTTATCTACCCCTTTGTTACCTTTGTCACAGTCTGAATTAAAAAAACCCGAGGTTTCAGTGACGTCTACCACTGACGTCGGTACTTGAATTTTCCACGAATGAGGAACCTTCTTTTCGATACTGGTTGGATCTATCGTATAAGTTTTCGTCTCTGTAATGAAATTGTTGTTTTTCAGATAGATCAGTTTCGATACCAAAAAGGTCATCAGTACATACTTACGCTCTCAACCTGAAACTTCTTTCGATTCACGGTTTCTTGACTACGAAAACTTAACACCACAACCTCTTCTGAGAACTCTCAGGGAACCTGACGTTTCTCTAGGTTGGTCAGGTAGGATTTCCTCTAGTCAGGACCCACAAGTAACCTTCCTGACTACAACTTCGACTTCGAGGTCATGAAACCGGTGGACTACGCCTCTCGACTGAGTAACCTTTTCTGGGACTACGAGTCTTTCTAACTTCCGCCCTCCTCTTCCCCTGCTGTCTCCTCCTCTACCGACCTACCGTAGTGGCTGGGTTACCTGTACTCAGACTCACTTGAGGCCCCCAACCACTACCTGTCCCTCCGGACCGCACACGTCAGGCACCCCAGAGTGTCTCAGCCTGTACTGACTCGTTGACGTGACTTGAATACACAGTCAAGGTACAATCGACGACCCACCTGTTTCGTGTAAGTGTCTCGACGATCAGCCCACCTGTTAGCACTGGTGGAGGACGTGACTCGTGGAGGGGGACCCCGTGTGTCCTCTGTCGTCCTCCGTCACCTCTCCGCACCAGACCTGTTCGACCCCAACGCGGTAATTGAAAGTCTCCTCGATCCTGAAATATACGTCATCCCTCGATCGTTCCCTAATTTTCAAAAATCCTTCTATAAAAACAGTTATCACACCTCCTATATTCCTTTTTCCACCCGACCCTTTCCCTTCAGTAATTCCTCTACTGACTAGTAAGAGTGGACTTGAAAACGTCGCTGTAGTCTGTCCTCCTCCCCGACTATATGGACGGGTTATGAAAGGGACACTCGTGAAAATAATTTTTACCGGACCCTAGGGTGCATTTCTCGGTGGGGTGACCGGTCGTTCGTGTCACCAGTGGAAATCCATAACGAAACAACGGAAAAAGAATGTGTGTGACACACGGTCATTTAAAGACATTGAAATTATACAACCTACCTCAGTGTAGTGGACAAAGAACACATTATCTACTGAGTACCCCGAGGATCTTCTGTTTCGATATAATCCAAACATACAAAGGAACTTATGACCACCACACCTTAGTACCAGGTAAAGTTTAACACTTGAGTTCATCGGTCCACACTATAACTTTCCCGCTCTGTAAAGTTGGGATTTAAGGTTCTACTTGAGAAGTAAAGAAAGGTTTTAAACACGACCCATCAGCTTGTGGTACAAGGACCCTTCTTGAACTGGATTTCCAGTTCCTACAGGGGTAAGGACGTCATTATCTTAAATATCTGTTCCAGTGTAAAGAGACTGATCTTTCTAGTTTGACCCTTTAAAATATTTTCACATTATTATTTTCAATGACCCTCTTAAATATCTGCACATTATTGTCTTCATTGTTTTTGTGAACGACACGAGTTTTCGCGATACACACCGCTTCGCGACTCTAGTAGGACCGTTCTCCATACCACGTGCATAACTTTAAATTTACCTGTTCAATCGCCGCACCCACGTTATCTAGTCACCAACCACCCGCCCGAGTAGTTCCTTTACCCACACACTGTCACTCAACACTTGCGCACGGAAAGTCGACAAAGAAAGTTCTGTCACATACTTTGTGACTGAGTGATTCTACAGACTTGAGGGGATAAAGAACGTCGTAATAAATGTTATTGGTTCTATACGTCTTTATTTTGGACACAAGTAACTGTCTTCTTAGCTATTTCTTCAACAAGTCAGTGGTTCAGTACAGGCTGAGAGATAGGGTACCTGACGTCGTACGGTCCGTAGGGACAGGTAGTGGTTGAGGGCCTCGAATGAGTTTGAGTACAGGTAACTCAGCTACTACGGTAGGTTGGTAGAGTAGGAGACAGTAGGGGAAGAGGAGGGTGAAAGTAGAAAGGGTCGTAGTCTCATAAGACGTCACTCAGTCAAGAAGTGTAGTCCACCGGTTTCATGACCGCAAAGTCGAAGTCGTAGTCAGGAAGGTTACTTATAAATCCTGACTAGAAGAAATCTTACCTGACCTACCTAGAGGAACGTCAGGTTCCCGGAAAGTTCTCAGAAGAGGTTGTGGTGTCAAGTTTTCGTAGTCAAGAAGTCGGGAGTCAGAAACGTCAACTCGAGAGTGTAGGGATGTACTGTTGACCTTTTTGTATCGAAACTGATCCGCCTGGAAACAACCGTTTCATTACAGAGATGACAAGTTATACGACAGATCCAACCAGTATCGAAAAGAAGGTTCCTCGTTCGCAGAAAATTAAAGTACCGACGTCAGTGACAAGTACCACTAAAACCTCGGGTACTAAAACCTCACAATTTCTTCCTTTAAGACGGTAAACCTTGTCACACCTTGGACTCCCGTTTCTCAGTCTGTGCTGATTCACTGACTTGACTTGACTTGACCTGACTCCCGTAATTCACTTCACTCAGTCTCCATCTGTTTGTGACATAGTAGAGTGACTATGCATCCCAGATTTGTTTGTTTGGGTACCTTTTCTCTACTCTGACCCTAATGCCCTGACCCTCGACCACTATGTTACACGATACGCTACTGCACGAATCGCGACCACACGTCACATAAACTTCACCACTCCTCTCATTTAGGATTGTCAAGAGTAGTGTTCTTTTTTCAAAAAGAAAGACAAAAAACCATACTAATACTCTACTACCTATTAATTTAAGTAAAATATTTTATATTCATTGGTAAAGTATTATTCCAATAGGAAAGTATTATATACAGTTCAGTGATATGATATATGGAATTTGAATGTGTTACGATACATCGTTAATATAGAATTATTTTGACCCTTTTTTCTTCTTCTAAAAAATTACATTTTAAATACCGTCTCTAAAGTCTAAATTTTAAAGATAACATTTCATTTGTGTCAAAATAGTCAGTACACAAAACAATTCTACAAGAACACTTTTACTCAAAGAGGTATACGTATAGAAATCCAGATATTTGATACTCCATTCTTTATCAAAGATATTATGTTACATGTCTTTAGAGTCCTTATAAACATAACTGTTTTTATTTAAAAACTATGTTCCAATTCTTAATTCTATCTTCTAATTCTTAATTCTTGATTCTATTCTATTTTACTATATCCCTGAACCCCCACTTACATCCCAAGTGTTATAAATTACAGAAGAAATATAAAAATTAAGTCACTTGTCAAAAAGTAAACTTTATACATGTTTAAAGAGAGGGGTGTACACAAGTAGAAGGATGGACTTGTTATAAACAAACGACCGTATATTTATGGAGTCGTTGCCATCGAAATATCAGTCTGTCGTCCAAGTCAGACTACCGTGACTTATTCACTAAACGTGAGTAAGTAATCTATAATTAAAACCTTCAATAACCTTATTTAGGATACGTAATATATCCTAACAGTGAAATAAACTTCAATAGACAAAAGTAATAACAGACTAATAACAGAGTGACAAATTTATAATTTGATGAAGAATAAATACATCAGTAAAGAAATTCATCGATACTTGAAGTTTACTTTTGAAAATTCAAATTAACTAACTTTCGTTTTGAGTAAAAGAATTAGTATCAAACCGGAACGTGTCGAGTTGAGTGCCATCCTCGTTTCTTCTGTTCTGTTTATTCACTTGACGTGAAATTTTTTCAAAACTTCTCATTTTAGTGTACACTTTAACAAGGGTTTATTTGTCGTGATCAATTCACTATTTCAACACAAAATTCATTTATTTAGTTACCTTCCTTTATGAGATGCGGGCAAGAAACTTTTAGTTCATGAACAAAAAAATAAAAACCTAGTCTCTTAGACATGAATAGAGTTTCTTATCATGATTGGACAAGGATCATTCTTCCCGTTTCCTTTATCCTTGTCCCTACAAACGAGTCGAGACACGACTCACGACCTGTCTCGTTTGTTTTCCCGATCTCTTAGCATAACGGAAACACACACACACACACACACACACACACACACACACATAGAACGTCACATTGTCCCTTTTGTTTAAGACTAGTGTGAAACATCGTCAAGTTGCGTCGTCCGGTAGCCAGTTTGATGAGTATTTCACAGGTACGGGGACCAAGGACGACGTCCACACGTCGTATAATAACATCAGCTAAGAAAACTACATCTATGTGCAGAACGTTGCTTACTGGAGGACCAAAAGAACATATGTGTGTTGATTGTGAGTCCGTGATTACGACGTAAAGTAACAACGACAACAAGTCCGTGAGTCAACACAGACTGAGAAACTCTGGGGCACCTGACGTCGGCCGGTCCGAAGGGACAGGAAGTAAGAGAAGGCTTCAAATAAGTTTGAGTACACGTAACTCAGTCACTACGGTAATCCTAAGTAATCTTAAACGGTTTACAATTCTTAAAGTCAAAAATTCTAGGTGAAGGATACGTATAAAAATTGGGATGCTAAACGAATCTTTATCGAGAACTAGAGTAACTTGAGCGTCCACCTCCGTTTGCGTAACGTCTGCGGTCTCACTGTCCCGTCACTTCTCCTCAGGCCTGACTGACACCCCTCGCACCCCCTTCAAAGGTCCCCTCGGGGCCCCCCGCCACTCCGACTCGACTACGAGACCGTTTTCGTCCTGAACCACTGCACTTCTTCCTTGTCCTTTCCGTAGAGTCTCTCTCCTCTCAGACGTGTCGGTCCTACGCTCTCCCCGGTAAGCTTTGCGAGTGGGAGCGACTCACGTTCCTGTTAAGGTTAGTGCTTTTTTGTCTTTTTTACGTCCGCGGTGCACACTTACTGACGATAGGGTGAGGTATAGGCTTAATAACATTTTAGGAATTTACGTTTTACACTCGAGGAAATGGTAAGAGTTTTCGACATACAAAGTTGTAAAAGGGGAAAACGGTTTTCAGTATCACTTGAAGTGTCACTTGACTTCAACAGGAACTAAAAGGATTTATATGAAATAAACTTTCTTTTATGTCTAAAAGGAACTAGTTGTGTCAGTGTGTCCATTAAAACATGTAAAGACACCTCAATCCTCATGAGATTACCCTCTTTTTAAGATGAAACAGGACCCCGGTAGAAGAGCCCAGACGATCGTTTAAACTCTGTCCACACGGAAATGTAGACTCTGTCTCGACGGTTGTCGGAGTCCTCATAGTCACGTCCTACAAGTGTGTGTGTGTGTGTGTGCGTGTGTTTTATTCGAAGTACGTAGAATGAAACTTTGTTTCGTTCACCATACAAGAGAAGTCGTTTCACAGCATAGACTGTATTACACCACGAAAATATGAAATTATCGTAAATACCTTAGATCTTTTTAACATGACTACTTGGACAAACGTCCCGTCCTTCTCTCCGTGTTTGTATGTCTTCCCTGCACACCTGTGTCCTCCCCGTCCCCGCGCGCCCTGCTTAACCCTCTGGTCACAACTTCGTCTACGTGATGGAACCTCGTACCGGATCTGCCTACCCTCCCCCGATGTACATATGAAGGACGACTAAGCGTGACAACGTGTCGTCTTTGGTCGAGATGAGGATTAACCTCATATTTTATTTAATTTTTTATGAATCTATAAAAGTGAACCATATGATTCGTGTCTCAGACCCTTGAGTAAGATAACCCAGGTCTATTGACAAAAGGTTCCATACTGGAACCTGAAAGATCCAGTCTTAGTGCACCTTATAAAGTTCTGCGCTGCCAAGGACTGAGGTCATCCTAGATTACTCGGTCCTGGAGACCCACACCAGGGTCCCGTACGGCGAGTCGTGGGAGGTCCGCTACGGACTACAGAGGATCTCAGAGACAGTAGGACGTAAACCAAATCAGGTCTCAATTGGTAAATCTCGGGTTATGTTTGCTTCTGTCCATCGTGTACAAACTGAACTAGGTGACTCGAATGTTTTTTAGATGTCAAGTCTTAAGATCAGAACGTCGGAGTAAAAAAAAGTTAGAAATATTAAAGTTTTAAGGAATGCTGGTAACACCTTATGTGGTACTTGTAATATTGCAAAAACGAATATATTATGAAAGACTTCAGGTTGTGAGTTAAAATGATTTGAACCCTGAACATCGTAAATAAAGAGGGACTGTTTCAAGTCAGACAGAATCTTTTTAAAAAATAAGAAATGACTAAGTATGAAGAGTTCCAATGTAAACGGATGTCTAAAAAGAAAACCATAAAACCATAAATACCATCCGTGACTTTGGATATATAAAGACTCGATGTAGAGGGAAGTTTACGGAATTTGTAGTAGAGTAAAGTGATTTATGAGTCACAATGAAAAAGAGATGAAAACTAAAATAGGATACTCTAGAAATAGAGAGATCTGTTAAATAATTAGGGGAAACGATGGAGAACGTAGGAGGACCTAAATATTGACGTTGTTGATTCTTTGTCCTCACTAAAGAAAAAAATAAAAAAACCGGAAAGGCGAACCGTACACCCTAGAATTAAGGGGCTTGTCCCTAGCCTTGGTCCGGGAGACGTCACCCTCGTATCTCAGAATTGGAGCCCTGGTGGTCTTTTCAGGAGTCGTCCTCCCTGAAATTACAAAAGAAGGTAGGCGACGAAGAGGTATTGATTCACTTCTTACTCCCCAGACACACATGTCCTATTGTATCCCTATAAGAGGTCGTAGTGTCTACGCTCCTTTAGTTTGGTTGACCCTAGGAGTTTTAATAGACACTAGTGTATCTTTCACGGTCTCGTTTTAGACAAGATTCGTAAAGGAGAAAGACTTGGCAACCGCGATAGGGCAGAAGGTCCCAAGGCGACCCTTCAGTTTGGGGGATACTCATAGTATCACTACTATTTCTTATACTTATCTCTGAGATGGTAGTCCTTCTTCAGCGTGTTTGCCCCTCTTCAACCTCTCTGCACGTTTTCTCGACTTCCTGGTCTATCTAGGGAGGCGGTCGGTCGGGAGACCACACGTGCTCCTCCTCCCTGTTGTGGCCTTTTAGACCGTCGAATCCTGCAGGCCTACGGCCAATGCAGCGATTCTTCTTAGTCGCGCAGGTCGGACCCATCGACAACCAGTCGTCCCGATCGGCAACGCTTCTTTTCAACCTACGTCCAACGACCTACTTCGGCCCTGTACCGTCTGAGGTAGCCGTAGAGACGTAGACGGAGAACGACGTAGATTGATCCTTTTGGACGTCCCGCACTACCGATGTCGAAGGAGGTGTGGAAAGTTTTCGGAGTACGTCTGAAAACCAGTTGAAGGTAGATCGTGACATTTACCTGTCTATAAGACCCTGCCAGGAAGGGCGGATCGGTTCAACTGTTCACTCGGTATCTTGGGAGGATGGTAGTTAACACTCCTAGTTTTGCTAGAGGTACAGGGTCCCCTGTAAACCGTTATAGACCTCTGCTAAAACTAAGAGTGGCGACTACCACCCTAGCGACAATCTTAATCACCCATCTCCGGTCTTTACAACAATCTGTAGGGTAGTAAGGGTCCTGTCGGGGCCTGTCGTCTCTTCGTAGTCCAGGTTTTATAGTCAGCACGACTCCAACTAGTTGAGACGGAATATGCCTTATATTAAGATAGTTCAAACGTCTCATCCTGACTCCAGTTCTTATTATGGATTTCCATAAGAAAGATGTGTCGGACTTTACTAAATCTTAAAACTTCCCTAGTATTTAAAGGAAAACCTACATTTCCCCGAAAGTCGTAAGACGGAAAGATAGATCGTAAGTAATAAATACTTGTTCGGTAAAATCTATCTGATACTTGGTGAGTTTGGGAAGAAATTGTAAGTTCGACTTTTGTTATGAATCTGAAAGATCTGAAACGGATAATAAAAATTAAAAATTGAGAGAAAGATCGAAGATTCGGTTCGAATTCCCTACACGTGCGAACGCACGGACACAGGTTTGCGTACGTGCACGTGCGTGTGTGTGTGCGTACGTGCGTGCGTATGTCCGCACGTGTGTATACACATGTGTGTGTGAGTGTGTGTCCGTGTGTATGTGTGTCCGTGTGTGTGTACACGTGTGTATGTGAGTGTGTGTCCGTGTGTGTGTGTGTGTATGTCCGTGCGTGTGTGTGTACACGTGTGTGTGTCCGTGTGTGTCCGTGTGTGTGTCCGTGTGTGTGTACACGTGTGTGTGTGAGTGTGTGTCCGTGTGTGTGTCCGTGTGTGTGTACACGTGTGTGTGTATCCGTGTGTGTGTCCGTGTGTATGTGTGTGTATGTCCGTGCGTGTGTGTACACGTGTGTGTCTGTGTGTGTACACGTGTGTGTGTACACGTGTGTGTCTGTGTGTGTACACGTGTGTGTGTATACGTGTGTGTCTGTGTGTGTACACGTGTGTGTACGTGCGTGTGTATCCGTGTGTATGTGTGTGTCCGTGTGTGTGTCCGTGTGTGTATGTGAGTGTGTGCGTGTGTGTGTGTATCCGTGCGTGTGTGTGTGTGTGTGTGTTACAAAATCGACAAAGACAGTCTTTAGAGAATTCCTGCCAGGGTGTAACAAAATTTCCGACTCTTCATACAAAATTAACCAGTTTCGGGAACAGAGTAATTGACTCCTTATTATGAAGTGTGTTCAAAGTTTGACACAGAGATCTACCTCCGACTATTCTTAATGTATTCGGCGACTCCTAAGAGCAGTGTGACAGGAACCCTTCCGACTTTAACAGTTCCAAAGGCGAGGTCTCGTCTTCTCTCATCCTAAACTGTATTTCACCCCCATTTAGCCATTACTGTGTCTTGTCCGATCTTAACACCCGTTGTCACTCTGAAGGAATCCCGTCTCCTTTTTTCACGACTTTCTCCTACACCTGTCCGACAAAAGTAGTCTTAAATTTTTAGTCTTTCCCTGTCTTCGGTCAATGCGTGGGGTCGAGACGGGGTCCCAAGTCAAGGTCGAGAACTCGACCGGAACTGAACCTACCACGGGTTCAGCCGAGTCAGTAGAGAAAGTGGGTTTGTACGGGGTCGACGAGACAGGAGTCCCACACACCAGTGTCCACAGAATGGAGTAGTCCTCCTACGTGACTGCAGGGAGAGCCCACCGTTTCCGACAGACATTGCCACGACCAGGGTCTCGGGTCATCAACCCCATCCGTACACTTGTGTCACTATCTCCAAGAGATGTCGTCGAGTCCGGACTCCTGCGTAAATAAAATAAAAATTAAATTACAGTGTGAATTATTACAGAATGTTTTCTTTGTTGAAGAAAATACTACAGTTCCTCAGATACTTATTTGTAGTTCAAATCCCGAAGGGACCACCCAGTCACTATTTCTCAGACGGACGGTTGCGTCCTCTGTTCCCCAGCTAAGGACCACACCCTTCTGGGGTGTGCAGTCACCCGGCGTTGATAACTCGAACACGTAATCTCGGACCCTGGGTGTCGACGACCCGGGCTCCCGGTGTTCGTGACTTCGGGCACACGGTCCAGACACGAGCCGTTGTTCTCTTCGGGGGGTTCCTTCTCGGACGTGAAACGGTACTTCTCGTCGGGGGTGAGAAACGTTGATCTCTTTCGGGCGAGTTTAGTTACACCTGGGTCACGTCGGTTTTTATTTATTTAATGATAAAAAAAGATTTCACATGTCAAATTACGTAAAAAAATTTTTTAGCTTAATTTACTGTACATGAAAAATATGTATAAAGTAGGAATAAAATGAAAGAAACTATAAAACAGAGTTCAAAATTTTCTAAAGTAATTCGTTTTAAAAGTTTCTGGTAAGAAGGTGAGGAAAATTAGTAAATATAACGTCACAAAAACGACAAACACTGTAGGGTTTCATAATTGTCGAGATACTAGAAATGTACTCGTTGACCCCCCTACTGAAGTCTTAAACGAGACACAATATCTAATAAACATAGGATGTAAAAAAAGAGTGTTTACGGTGTGGCACCGTTCAAGGAAAACTAAACGTTAGGACCCCCACTACAAGACTGTCATTTCCTGAGAGTGACTCTCTCTCTCTTTCTCTCTCTCTCCCTCTCCCTCTCGTGTCTAGGAACGTTTAAGCCCTTAGGGAGCTTTAGTTGTTTCCTCAAAGAGGTTAGATACCTACTCTGGTTGATGTTAATTCTAGATGGTCAAGTGTTGATGTTAATCCTAGGGAAATCAACGGACTTCTCATCCAATTAAAGAGAAAAGTCGATTTCCTAACTACAGTACGTATCTTTTACTTGAATACCAATGGTTTCGCCTTTCCCTCCCTCTCTGTATTTGATCTTCGGACCTTAATCGTCTATGTGCACTGATATATGTTTTATTTACTTGTTGTTCCTGGAGAACATATCGTGTGCCTCGATATAAGTTATGGAACATTATTGGGTATTACTTATTGTTAGACTTTTTCTTGTACATATCTTGGCTTAGTGAAACGACACACGGCCTTTGATTGTGTTGGAACATTTAGTTGATATGAAGTTATTTCTTTAAAATTTTTTTCCTAACTATAGTAGTTACGTTGCAAAATGACCTCTGTATAACGACTTTGGACAAACGAATTATTTCGTTGATAACTATAGAACGTTAACGAATAACGCCGGGTTTAATAGTTAAATAATCGTTTTCGTCAGAGGACAGAGTTGTCACTACACATAAAGATGAAACGTCTTACGACTGTATATTATAAAGAAGGTATCTCTATATAGTCCTTTGGTATTGGCAATTTGATGCTTTACAGTGTAGGTGTGTTCGACCTCTCCACAATTCCTTTATGATTTGTGTAACAAGCTCCAATCACGAAGGCCTCAGAACTGGAAACTGGAAGTTAGCTATAGAGTGAAGTTTTATTGTCGCTATCTACTACTTTTGTCTACAGAAAGTGAACGTAACAAGGTCTTTGTTTTAGAATCTCTGAAATTGTATATCTCCGGAAGGTTCTTCATCCATTGATTTGAGCAAAACTTCACGAGAGGCTTACGTTTGTAAAAAACGACGGAGGCGTCGTCCTTTTGCTTCCTTAGAGTCTGGTGGCAGTCGGACCCTCACCACCGAGACGAAGAATAAAAGAACGCCTCCGAAAAGGAAGAGGTGTGAGCCCTCACCCATTGTCGTCGAAGACTACTGTGCCCGGGCATAGAACTCAAGAACTTTACCATTTTGTGATCAAAACTTCATAAGGACAAGGACTAAGGTGTTCCAGATTGATGTGAGTGAGTTTACTGAGTGTCCTACCGATACGGTAAGTTTGGTGAAATTCCGTAAAGAAGGAGAACTCTCGTCGTCATTGTTAGCACACTCTAATTCTGAGAAGAGGTTGTTGGTACTACTATCGCGGACTGCGAAGGTCCCACCCTATACAAAAGGTTCGTATGGATTTACACAATGTCTCTCACTGCCATATCACATGAGCAGTTTTTGGAGCCGAAACCTCAGTTCCGTTATATGGAGAAACATTGAATATATCTAAATTTTATATTATCATGGGTTCGACACCGTAATAATATTTCTGATCCATATACCTTTATCGAATCAAACACCGATGTGGGATCAATCGTAGTGTATCGACCATCGATAATAACCATGATGGAATTACGTCCACAGAAAAAGTGGTGAATACAGAGTGTCTAAATCTGGAATTTTATCAGGAATATCTAAATAACGGTATCGTGTGTAAATTTTTTTTTGGATGGAGTCCTGACTTCAGGGATTTTAAAAACGAGGTTAGAGATGTTCCCGCATATTTCTCCATTCTGTCCGTAATCGTGGAAGGTGCTATTTTATTTGGTGTACCTAGTACCTAAGGCTGACTGTAGAGGATTTAGTATTAAAGTCACAGTTGCGACCGATTTTTGTAGATCCAATAGGTAAAGTTTGGTCTCGGACTTTGTACCAACCACGACTGCCTCGGGGTCTCGTCTGACTACTCGTCGAAGGACGAGACGAGAGGGTGGCGGTCCTTTTGGAAGAAATGTAGAAAAAGACTCCACGATTAAGTGAGTTGTTTCTCGTACGGAATGGGGTCCGTGGTGTAGGAAGTCCTCCGAGGGTCCAACGGGTATAAGGAACCCTTTCAGACCCCCGGTGTCTTTCGGGTTGGTGACAAAGTCTCGGACGGCGGACCTCACGGTTTCTTAATACGTGTTTCTTTTAGGACGGCCCTTTTACAATCTACGATTTGACTCGTAGAACTTCTTCTTTACGTTTCGTGATATTTACGAAATTTGGTGGGCCGTTTTAAGTCGAATCTTTACCTATCCATCAGTGTTTTCCCTACGTTTAATTTTATGTTTTTACTGTGCGACTTCGGACTGTAATCCCACATTCTCTGGGCAAGTCACTAAGACTTTACCTGACGGTAAGGCTATTCGACGTAAAATCGTCTCAGACTTTTTCGTCTTAACCTTGAACCTAGAAATGTGTGATCCCCCTAGGAAATGTATTCTCCTAGAGGTACTTGTAAATTTTATATACTACCTAGATTCTTTACATGTGTATACAGAAATTATCCTTACGTAGTTTAAACGACTCTTTAGATTAGGTCACAACGAGATTCTCTTCCTCTCTCGGCTCCTCGAAACTCGTACGTAGGAAACAGATAAACGGTAAACCTTCCTGGTTCTTACCTTATGGACCTTACTATACGCAAATGGAACTACAGTAGTGTCTCAAGACTTGGTAAAGAAAACAAGAGAGGGTTAGAACCGGCGGTCATGAAGGAAAAGAAAATTCGAAAAGTAACTCTTTTGAACCCTTTCTTCACGCCATAGTTCTCACCGAACTTCGAACACTTCATACAGGTGGGTTACACAAATTCTACTAAAACGGGAAAACGACAAAGTAGTGGAAGGAGGAGAGGATGAATAATGACTACGAATAATGATACCGTAGTTCAGACGACAATTTCACACACACACATAGACACACACACACATACACACACAAAATGTACCGAGATAAGTTAACCTCTCAATACAAAGACTCCACCATAGAGCCCACTCCAGTATCATAAATTCTTCAAGACGATTCAACAGACCCACACAAAACGAACTGATCTCTATTTATGTAAATGAGGTTCCAAAAGGGACTGTTTTGATATAAAAAGTGAATTCCAAAAGAAAAGAGACTGAGAGTGTGCAGAAAAAAGAGGTGTAGGTATTTGTGTGTGTGTTAAATATAAAGACCTTACAATAAAAAATCCCAGAAGACTTAGGAAATTGAGAAGAGAGAAAATCTTATTTTTTCTTCGGAGACATAAAAAGGAAGAAAAGGGTCCTGGACATAATTGGGGTGGGTCTCACAGGGAGATTAGGAGAACAAATGACGAGATCGGTACTTTACATTAAATTAAATAAGTCATTCAAAGGACTCTTAAAGTTTTTCCTTCTCAGTACTTTTAACGAGGATAACCAGTCTTAAAGGGGTACACAGTTTCATTACTAGTCCTTTCCCTCTTTATTGTTTTTGGTTATGTACCCTTGACTTACTAGACATGTTAATCAAACTTTAAATCCTGACCTTATTCTAGCAACCTTATATAAGTCCCTAAAAAAAAGAAGGACTTTTCTTGACTAAGAACTGCAGTAGTAGACCTAGTCTCCCATGTAAGAATAAAATGCTATTAATGCTTACACTAAGTTTAGTGAGATAAAGATCTTTTAAGGAAAGTCTCAATGACATTTGTAACTTGTTATCAAGTGTTTCAGACCCGTACTCGTTCAAAGTGTGTTCAGTCAATGTTCCCAGGGTCACTTGTTTAAAATAAAGTCCCTCCTGTATGGGATCAGTACGGACGACCCTTGAGGTTCCACGGTGGTCGCAGACTTTTGTGGCGACGTTATGTGACGACTACCGTAGCATGACCCAGATAAAAAGCTGTTCCCTAGACGTAAAAGCCCGTTCGTCCTGCGTCAGTCTCCTGCGTCCTCCGTACAGAACCTCTGAAGGCGGACCGTCGCGCACGTGTCGAAGGACAAAACCAGACTATCGAAGGGGACCCGCAAGTATCTACGTTTGAATGGGTGCGCCGCTACCAAACGGGTCCGTCTTCTCATCCACAGAATAAAAACCTTTCTGAACAAAGTGCACCAGACGCGGCAAAGTAAGATGACTGCGATAAAGGAGAACGTAAAATGTGATTGGGAACTTTACGGTAAAGTCAACGGACACCCCTTAGGACATAAGGAGGAGAAGCCGGATCAGAAGAGGACTAGACAAAATAAAGAAGAGAGAACCGCGACGTGACTATACTGACGAAGTAAACGAATGCCACAATTATCGGTCGATTTTACTGAAGTCTGTCTGAAACAGTTTAGCAAACCAGTTGGTAAGTTCGCAGACACTCGGGCAAGGCGGAAGTGCACATATTCATGGAGCCCCATGTTTCTGCGGAATTCATGAGTAGAATGAAAGTTCACCAAATGTCAAACCCAACACTCAACATGAATGCGTTTAACATCATGTTCTATGTTTAACTAACCGAGGGGTCTTTCATTTCTACCTCACAAGACTCTCTAAAAGAGCACACGAAAAAACGATAACGCATAGAAGGAAACACTTCCGGGACCGTCAGAAAACGGGTATTAAAGAATAACCTAAATTTTTTTTTTCTTTTACTCAACTTTCTCAACAAATATATCAGGTTCAGGAGACATACATACATAAATAAGGTCTCATACCGAACAAAGTCTCTTCCGTCACCGTGGGGTGAGGTCACCAGAACGGACCTCTTAGGGTACCTGTCTCCTCGGACCACCCGACGGCAGGTGCCCCAGCGATCCTCAGCCTGCACTGACTCGCTGAAGTGAAAGTGAAAAGTGAAAGTACGTGACCTTTTCCTTTACCGTTGGGTGAGGTCACAGGAACGGACCTCTTAGGGTCCCTGCCCCTCGGACCACCCGACGGCAGATACCCCAGCGTGTCTCAACCTGTACTGACTTCGCTGAATCGTCGTCGTCGTCGTCGTCGTACCGAACGAATAGGTAAAAAATTCCAAAATTAAAACTGCTTCAGTATATATATATATATATCAAAAAATAGAAAATGTCAATCGTAAAAGACCCAGGACAGTTTCCTTAAAAACGGATGAAATTTCAGTGTTTCTATATAAAGACTATTAGGACACAGAAGAAGCCAGAGGTCCAGATGTAACGTTCAATAATTCCTTTACAGTAATCCCTTTACGTTTAACCTCGGTCACTCATTACTGGGGTGTGAGCGACCTACCGATCTCAATCTCTGACTGTCATGACTCGCAATTGTTAATACACCTCGTTGATCTTAGCAGCAGATGACGATCAGTCTCATATTTTACTACCTCAGTGACACCTTTAGTCAGACTGTCGAAGAGTATCTCCTTTTTTCCTTGGATTGGATACCTAATTGAGTATTAAAATCCAAAATGGGGTTTGCCTTACTTGTGTACACAGTTGTTTTTCTAAACACATTCTAACAAGTATCCTAGGAATTTGTATTATCCGTTGATGAAACTACGAGTAGTCATTTTCTGTTAATTTTTGTGGTCAAATAGGTACAGTACCGTGACAGTAACAATCGGGGAACGAGTACAGACTGAGAGACACTCGGGTCCCTGACATCGGGTGGTCCGAGAAGGTAGGTACCCTAAAAAAGTCCGTTCTTATGACTTCACCTAACGGTAAAGGAGGAGGCCCCCTATAGTACCGTATAATGGATATCATTGTGTTTCTATGACTATATGTACTTATTATACCTATTTAAGAGTTTGACGACTCGATTTACACGGAAGGCGTTCTCTCATGTATGACATACTAAAGTAAATACACTTCAAGATTTTGTCTATTTCGAATGAAGACTACTTTATTTAGTTTCGTCACCAATGACAGATACCCCTCATTGACCTTATTCCTTCCTTCTTTCGAAGACCCCACTATCTTTATAAGACATAAAGCCATTCTCACGCTCAACTGTGTCCACAGATACATAAACAGTTGTGTCATTGTCGTGTCATTCTAGACACACAAAGTAAGATACACTTATTGTGAAGGTCCTGAAGAGACGACTAGGTCACCGACTCTCAGGTGGAGGATTACGTCCCCTAAGCTAGGGCCCAGACCGTCCTAGAGTATACGACGTCCTGTCGATTCGGACGCTCGACGTTGGTGACTTCGGACACGGGGGAGCTGGACCACGAAGCATTGTTCTCTTCAGGGGAGTTACGCTTCGGACACACGCAGTCGATGTCACATCGGAGGGCAAAGAGGTTGATCTCTTTCGAGTACGTGTCTTCTGAGTCGTGTCAGTTTTTATTTGTTACTTCGTTCTTTTATTTAGAAAAATTTTTTTAACTTTCTCTTCGAAGGTATATTTGTTACTTTTTTACAGGAGTCGTTAACTAACCATTCTTTATGCCGTGTACACAAAGCTCATCTAGAACAAGAATCTCCCGGGACGTAAGTTTAGAGTCAAGACTTTGAATAAGCGACACTTTCAAAACCACTTATCGTTTTGAAGGGACTAGAAGGGAAACGTCTTGACATCATAATTGAAGAAAACTCTCTACAACACTCTTATACACATTGCTCAAATAGTGTTTCCAGTGTATATACAATTCTTTAATTATGGTGAGTTTATTAAGAGGGAAAAGGGGAAGAACAATAACGACTCGTCTCCAGGCTATGTTAACACTCCAAAGCTTAAAACTGCAATTCTACTATTGAACAATTGTCTTCATTCCAGTATGGACCCTCTGTTATACTACACAAGAGAGAGTTTGAATTACTTAGACTCATCGCTACGAGACTTACATCAACTGTTGTTACCCAGACCCTAAACCCCCTCTTTATAGTCTTTTCTTCAAAACCCAAACTCGATACTACTTCACCATTTAGTCTAAAAGGTCCCCCCGACCCCTCTTTCCGACACTATACACCGTAAACGACTAAAGGTACGACATTTATGAGGGTTGTGCCAGTCAAAGTCCAATGGTTTGCCCAAACGTTTTAAGGACTAATGAATGACAAATCGAAAGGGAGGTCGACCACGGACGACCGAAGGGACGCGATGATCGAGACTCTGTGACCGACTCGGACTTTTCCTTTCTTTTTCTCTAGAAAAAAGTGGAACGTACCCCAGGAGAACGGATCCTATGTAACTCAAAGACAAGAAAACGACACTTAGGGGTGAAGACTCTTGGAGAGGTGTGAAGAGTGGAAAGAGACGGCATTTTACCTTTTGGATTGGTGGAATACAGACGAAGGAATTTCTACCGGGGCCCCGTGGTACCAAATAGGTAGAAGGACCACGGTGCTACACCAAAGAGATAGGAAACCACCTAAAATGCCTCCAACGAGACAGGTCCCTCCCTCAGGAGTCGGACCCTCCTCCAGTCCGTCTGGGGCACGGGGTGAACACGCAGAAGAGCGTGGTCCCGGGACGGGACGAATCTACCAAAGAGAGGAACGACCCAACCTTCCTTGTGAAGTCTGTCGAGTAGCAGGGGAGGAAGGGCAGGGCGGGGGACCGGTCACGCGCGTAGACACAAACGTCCTTCGCGTCCACATCTGCCCAGTGTCAGGAGAAAGGTACCCGAGGATCCCACGACTGTTTGGTGTCCTACTCCAAGTAGAGTGTGAAGTATAGTGACTCGGCAGATTCGTATCCTGAAGGTCCACCGCGACCACCAGGGTCACGTCCCCTGTATTCTCTGGACCCAAGGTAGGGACCCAGTCCTTCTAGGGGACGTCCTCCCGTCCCGTTGGGTGAGGTCACAAGAACGGACCTCTTAGGGTACCTGTCTCCTCGGACCACCCGATGTCAGGTACCCCAGTGTTTCTCAGCCCGTACTGACTTCACTGAATCGTGTGTGTCGTTATCCCGTGAAACAGTGCTTAGGTACCCCCGATAAGAATTGGGTATCCGGTTGTTTGTACGGGATAATTTACATGTAAAGGTCTTTGGGAGACGGGATTTTTGTTAATTATATATTTCTTGTAAAATGAGTCTACAAAAAAGTCGTAATAATATCGTTTTATTTTATTGTATATACGGGTGTAAAGGTATCATACTATGTTGTACACGAATTATTTATATATATTGTATAGATAAATTTTAATGTGATACATCAGAAATTTTTATAAATACTTAAAAATTAAATGTACTTTATATAAATGTAATATGATCTTATAATATAAACGGTAAGAGTGAGACAATTGTACACCTTTCTTTTTAGTAATCTTTATTCAAAGAGTTTGATAATTGTCACTAAAAGAAAACCACCCTCCTATCCCAACACCCACCCAAGAAAGAAAAGTGACACGTGAATACTCGAAAAGGTTTAAAAGACGTGTTTTCGTTTTTTACAGAAATTGTTTAAGAGTTCATAGGTCTCTGACATAAATATAAGGTTATAAGAACCAGTTAGATGAGTCAAAAAGTTTAATGTTCAGGTAAACTTCAGATTTCGACTGAATAAAGACTTTGTGTTTTCAGTGCATAGAACACAGTACTTTGACCCCTGGAAGTCAGGGCGAGGCACCAATCGCCACAAGGAAGAGACCAATAAAGGAAGGTATGTCGTGAAGTTCTTTCCTCCCATGAATTGTTTTATTCTTGGATTCAAAGGGAGTGACGTCCTATGAGACGGAAATTAAACATACAATAGGTTTATAAGGTTTAAGAAAATTTTTATACGTACGCAATTATATAAGGACTCAATGTAAAAGGATTATAAAATAATACTTTTGAAAATTTCTAGATCCTTCCGACTTTCTTATAATTTGTGAGTATCTAGATATGACGATGACGATTCAGTGAAGTCAGCACAGGCTGAGACACGCTGGGGTATCTACCGTCGGGTGGTCCGAAGGGGCAGGGACCCTAAGAGGTCCGTTCTTGTGACCTCACCCAACGGTAAAGGAAGAGGTTACGTACTTTAACTTTTCAGTTTCACTTCAGTGAGTCAGCAGAGACTGAGAATCACTGGGGTACCTGGCATCGGGTGGTCCGAGGAGGCAGGCACCCTAAAAGGTCCGTTCCCATGACCTCACCCCACGGTAACGGAAGAGGTGTATCTGGACATCAACCCACGATATTAATTATAACATTATTACCTTCCTATCCATACAGTGTAATAGATAAATAGTTAGGTAGTCAGTCAGAATAACAAACTATGTAAAATTTCCTTCATCGTTTGTAGTCCTGTAAAGTGAAGATGCATAATGTAGCACGTGTAGAAAGGGACCTTGAGTTATAGAAAATCTGAAGAAAAACACAGAAAGTCCCATTTTAAATATACGTTACCTTATATAGTTAGAAGGCACTGTGATTAATCAAAACTGTCGAGGTATATAGACACGGTGGGTTCGAGGTCAGTCTTAGATCTGGTAGTGACAGTGGGTCCTTCAAGGGAGTACAAGGAAGGGTCACTACGGACGTGACTGGAGGGTCCCGGTTGGAAACAAGGTTGAACTTGTGGATCATCAGTAAAAAGGTTCAGATCTTGAAGTATATTTCCTTTAGTCTCTTGGATATAAGAACACAGACCGATAAAAATGCGTCGAATGATGAAAGTTCTAAGTTGATACAATAACACGAAGAACATGTTCGGAAAAGCACCTGTAGAAATAAAGAAAACCCATTTATGGATCCTATCTTAACGACTCAATATCTCATCCATAAACAATGTCCTTTACCAAGTTGGAAAAAGGTTCCTCCACACTGTAAGAGGTGGGAGTGTGGAAGTTAGATACTCTCAGAGTAGACGGAGAGAAAGAACCGTTGTGGACCATAACAGTCATGCCCGTCCAGAAGGTAAAAAAAAAAATTCTTTTTTAAAAATGAGGAAGAGTACCTATACAATATGAGGACCTGAAGGGACCACCGAGTCTCCAATTTCGCAGACGGAGGTTACGCCCTCTGGGCCCAAACTAGGGACCCAGCCCTTCTAGGGGACCTCTTCCTTTACCGTTAGCTGAGGTCATAAGAACGGACCTCTTAGGGTACCTGCCTCTTCGGATCATCCAATGTCGGGTGCCCCAACGTTTCTCAGCCTGTGCGATTCAATATATAAAATTAATACGCTTGTCAACCAGTCAAAGGAATGGTAGGTTCGTCCTTCTTTCCTACCTCGACTCAAAACGATGGTCTCTAGACCGGAACACCTTGGTTGTCGTGCAACTTTGACCGTTTTGGGGGTGGGAAACACTCTTGACTAACGAGAGGGTCTTCCTTGAGAGAGAAGAGTCGTGACTTTCCCATAAATGACACCCGAAGGAGAGACTGCTAGGGGTGGAACTGCCGACCAGGGAGGAGGATTTAGAGGGAGAGCAACGAAGACGGTACGGGGAGAGGGAGAGAGGGACCCGGTGAACGTCCTTAGTGTTCCAACGAACGGTGTAAGGTCCACAGATAATCGAGCAGTGTGCAAAGAAATCCTACAGCCGTAGACACAAGTACAGAGTAGAGAGAAGAATTAACACTTCTTTTTTAAAGAACGAAAACTTCTTTCCTCTAATAAACGAAATAGTCATGGAATTGTGTCAGGGAAAGGGGAGACTCCACGAGTGGTTTGTCAGTGACTTACACACTGACCCAGTCTCCACCTACCATAGCAACCGTCGTGTCTAGACCCCGACCTGAGACCATGGATACCCGAGACACTACAGTTCTACCGATGAATGGTAGAGTCTCGGAGTCAAGGATGGACTTTTCACTACGGTCATTCTTATGGACGAAATGACGCGTGTCTCACCCCTAAGTATTAAGTTAAAAATTTTTAACGTATCACGACACGACACGAACGAAAAGGACTCCCTCTGGACCCAAGCTAGGGACCCAGTCCTTCTAGGGGACCTCCTCCCGTTCCGTTGGGTGAGGTCATAAGAACGGACCTCTTAGGAGTACCTGTCTCCTCGGACCACCCGATACCAGGTACCCCAACGTTTCTCAGACTGTACTGAAGGGTTGGGTCCCTAGCTTGAGTCCAGAGGGTGTAACGACCGTCTAAGAAATGGTAGACCCGGTAGTCCCTTCGGGTTCTAAGGAAGAGGTCCCTTAGAAGGACTGGGCCCTTAGCTTGGTCCCAGAGGACGTAACGTCCGTCTAAGAAATGGTCGACTCGATGGTCCCTTTCGGGTTTTAACATCTTTTCACAGATTTTGTTTTATTTATTTTTATTTTACTTGGGTTTAGAAGAAACCTAGAATTTGTGTTACAAGCTCTTTTATGACAAATGATTTAGATATAAGTAGGACACTATACCTTTTTTAGGGGTTTGGGTTGTGGTTGTTAACACTATTAAAGTCGGGGTTTGATGAAGAAAGTTTATGAAACCAGGACAAAAAAGTCTTATGTCATTTGTTCATATAAATAGACACCTCTAAAGCATTGGAAACTAGTCTACTGAAAGTCACTCGTTCAGTCCTCTTAAAAGAAGGAAATAGAACCCGGATATAACAGAAGAACTTCACGGGCATAGTCTGGACGTTATAAGCTATGTATTTGAGAGAAGGGGACAGAAAACTCGTCTTTCTCTTAACCAGGAGTACCAGAAGTCACGATGATTTGAAGAGAACGTAGGTGAACGAAATATACTCGGTCCGCACGGGGAAATTGTCACTCCCTTCGTCGTCTGTGACTGTACCGGAAAACTACGATAAACGGTAACTGACTTGGACCTATAAGACCTCACAGGACGTGTGTAAGAAGTTTCTCTTAGAACCGTAAAAGACGAGTTTTCCAAACCTTTTCTCCCATGCCTTCCCGGGACTCTCGGAGGGGGCATTCTCCCTTCCTAGAGATGTAAGGCCCCAGAAGTCATATTCCTTTTTCATACCGAGAGTAAAGGGAAGTGACCTGACCTAAGGTATTGCTTCGTGGAATAAAGGACCTCAGTCCTACGTAGACAAACAGAGGCATGTTGTCCCCTCTTTATACAAGTACTTCACTTTCCTCCCACAACCGGTGACACTGGACACTTGAGCCAAGAGACGAGAAACCTACTTTCTAACGTGTAGAGTACTAATTGCACCACCGTCTATGATTGAACCTTTTGTACTTATGAGGTACAGCTAAGCAGGTGGTAGTCTTGGTCTCTCTTCCGGAAGGGACCACTAGGTCCCCAATTTTCAGGCGGACGGTTGCGTCCCCTACACCCAAACTAGGGTCCAGGTCCTTCTAGGACGCTCGGCGCCTCGTGACTTCGGACCCACGGTGTGGACTCGGGCGTGTGGGATCTCGAAGGCGAGGGTTGCTCTCTTCGGCGGGGTCACCTTCGGGCACGGGTCGTTGAGCTGTCATTGGGGGCGAGGGGCGGCGACCTCCTTCCGGGGCGCATCGTTCCTTCTGGGTCACGCCGGTTTTCACCTAGTCGTTTCGCTCCTAGGAGTGCCCGAGGAACCGCCGAAGGAACACTGAAGGCTTACGGAAGTAAACTTCACCTTAGACCCAACCCCACAGACGTCGTCCCTCCCCTTGAGGTATCCTACGTCTTATTTCATTTCCGCTCTCCACAGAGTACCATAATTTTGTTTTGCGAAGACATTCGTCTCCTTCTTTGGCGCAACCTACCTTTCCTCGCGCGAAAGGGGACGGACGCGTAGGCGGCGAAGGCGTCTCCGGCGCCGGGGAGGAGTGGACGCCCACCGGAGAGGCGCGGGACCGCCCCGTGACGCACTTGTGTACGGAGGAAGGCAGGTCCCTTTGAGCGAAACGGGCGAGAGGGGACGGGGAGACACGGAAGAAGACAACATTAGGGCGCGCGCTCTTGTCGGTCACTCTGCGCGTTGGCAAAAGAAGAGGTCGGGGAAAAAACCCTCGATTATTAAGTTTGCCTAGAAAATGTTTGAAAGTAAAATAAGAATCTTCACCGGAATAACGATTGTCGGACGAGAGGTCAACATGAAATAGCTCGTCGTCGAGACAACTTTTACACTACTGACCTAAAGTAGACGAAACGGTGGGGGCTTCTTAAGTAACGGGTGCCACGAAGTGACGACAATATTCTCTGCCAAATTAGAAACACCATGTAACTACCTATAGACCTGCGGGACCATCGTACCAGAAGGAACTTATCCTGACGACAAAAGATCCAGAATCTAGGGGACTTCTACGATGTATTGAGGGACATACTTTGTTTAGAAGGTGTGGGATTATCATTATAGGGGTTTGGGGTTTACTTGTCGATTACGTGTGCTCGCGGACATCCATTGAAGTTCGGACGTCCACTCTGTTATACCCTTCCCTTCGGGGGGAGCAGAGTCCATGCTACCTCAGACTCTGTGTCTTTCTGTTCGTGTTAACCTTCTGAATGGTGTTAAGACTTTTCAAGAGATTTGCCCAGAGACGACTCATTATTTTAACGTCCATGAAAAAGTGAGGAACTGAGTAAAAGACAACGAAAGTCCACTCGACACGTCTTAGGGACGCTCCGTGGAAGTCTAAATTTTTTTATTATTATTCTCGTTTTCCTTTTGTTTGTAAAACGTTTCTCCTCTTACCTTTTGTCCTTTGTTTCCGTCACCTTAGTCCGTCTCCCAAACTTACCGCTACGACCCCGTCGACGACATAGTGGTTAAATTCTTTTGAGGTGAAAACTTGTTTTGAGGTGTGTCAAGAGACTATATAGTTCCAGTTCTTTGGCATACGAGTGTATCTCTTCCCGTGTCACTGCGCCAGGACATTGTCACTGCGATTACCTATCGTGTAAACGATGGAAGTAGGTCCCCTTTTTCCGACTCCCGCACCATTCCGACGTCGTTCAGTAGCTTATCTTACTCGCGAGTCGTCGGATTGCAAAACCTGCTCAACCCGCGTTAGATGAAGAAGGGTTGGTCCCGGTCGGTCCCTGATTACATGTTAGTCGCACAATTTCGACCTTCCAGTAGCCAAAGTCAAACTATGGAAGATAGCGAAATCATTGCTAGTCCACACCAGAGACCACTGACGAGAACCCAGGTAAGGGTCTCGTAGAAGACAACTAAACCTATAAACTCTGCCCAATCTACTTTGATAGAGACGTAAATGATTCGTAATCAGTAAGTAAGAAATGGTTGACTCGATGGTCCCTTCGGAGTTACTTTCACTTTCAGCGAGTCAGGACAGACTGAAAAACGCTTGATTGGGGTACCTGATCAAGAGCTCCGGTCTAATGACCTCCTCCATCTAAAAAGTGAAGAGGTCGTCTAGAAGGGTTAGGTTCTTAGCTTGACCCCAGAGGACGTAACGTCCGTCTAAACCATGGTTGACTCGATAGTCCTCTTCCGCTACCGTGGGGTGAGGTCAGGAGAACGGACCTTTTAGGGTACCTACCTCCTCGGACCATCCGACGTCAGGTACCCCAGCGTTTCTCAGTCTGTATTGACTCGTCGAAGGAAAAGTGAAAAGTGAAAGTACGTAACCTCTTCCTTTACCGTTGGGTGAGGTCACAAGAACGGACCTCTTAGGGTCCCTACCGCTTCGGACCACCCGACGGCAGATACCCCAGCGTGTCTCAGTCTGTGCTGACTTCGCCGAGTCGTCGTCGTCGTCATCGTCTCGATAGTCCCTTCGGTCAATCGAATTTTGAGTTGTTAGTCTTTTGATTTAGATAAGGGTAGTGAAGTACCTTTTATCTACCCCTTTGTTATCTTTGTCACTCTCTGAAATAAAAGAACCCGAGGGTTTAGTGACGTCTACCACTGATGTCGGTACTTTAATTTTCTACGAACGAGGAACCTTCTTTTCAATACTGGTTGGATCTCTCGCATAATTTTTCGTCTCTGTAATGAAGCGGTTGTTTACAGGCAGATCAGCTACGATACCAAAAGGGTCACCAGTACATACCTACACTCTCAACGTGGAACTTCTTCCGACTCACGGCTTCTTAACTACGAAAACTTGACACCACAACCTCTTCTGAGAACTCTCAGGGAACGTGACGTTCCTCTAGGTCGGTCAGTTAGAATATCCTTTAGTCAAGACTTATAAGCAACCTACCTGACTACGACTTCGTCTTTGAGGTTATAAAACCGGTAGACTACACTTCGTGACTGAGTAACCTTCTGTGGGACTACGACCCTTTCTAACTTCCATTCTCCTCTTCCCCTGCTGTCTCCTACTCTACCAACCTACCGTGGCGGCTGAACTATCTGTACTCAAACTCATTTGAGTACCACTCAACTCATTTGAGACCCTCAACCACTACCTGTCCCTCCGGACCGGAGGACGTCAGGTACCGTAACATTTCTCAACCTGTACTGATTCACTGACTTGACCTGACTTGACTGAGTAAGTAAGTCGGTTATAAGTAATTCATAGATGAATGAAGGTCGGGACCTTCGACCCCTAAGTCATTTCTTGTTTTGTCTATAACTCGATGTACTCGACAAACTTATGAAACGTCTAATTTGGGAACAAAGTAAACGTTTATAAAAGAGGATACGACTCCCAACCAACAGATAAGTAGAACAAATTCCAAAGGAAACGACACGTTTTCGAAAATTCAACTTAGTCCAGTATAAACACATAAAAACAAAAATAAAAGTCATGAGATCCTTCACCCAACGTTTTCTTTAACGACCCTAAATACAGTGTCTCATACAAAAGGAGATTTTCAAATGTTACACGTCGGAATGTAAATCCGGAAATTAGGTAAAACTGAAATACAAATACATACCACAGTGCAAGATTAAAATAGAAAATGTACATCGACGGGTCAAAAGGGTCTCGGTGAATAACTTCCCTGACAGAAAAGAGATAAGGTATAAGGATGGAGGAAAGAGTATCTACTCCACTGGTATCCAAGAACCGAAACAGAGACCCGAAAGACAAGACAAGATAACTAGACATAAAGCCAAAAACCCGGTCATCGTATGACAGAACTAAGGACGTCGAAACATCCTATCAGACTTCGGTCCCTCGTACTAAGGAGGTCGACGCAATCGAGACATAACGAAAGAGTTCTTGTCGTTCACGTTTCCGGTGCCCCGACCCCGTTCGGACTGTAAAAACACCCCTTTTCGTTTCTCCGACCCTAAGGATCTTGCCTCGTTGTCTCCCTCCCTCAAGGTCCTCCCCTGTCGTGTCCCCACTACTTGTGACCTGGTATCCTGGAACATTTCGAGTCTTTCCTGGAGCCGAAAACGAGGCTCAGGGTACCCTTCGGTGACCTCCCAAAACACGGTTTCAGACTCTACTAGTGTCAATGGAAAATTGTCCTACCGAGCCTTACAATACAACTGACTCTTGTCTACCCACTTCACGTTCCTGTCTCTCCACAGTCAATCCTACTATGACCCACCGTGACCTAGTCCCACCACCGTTCTCCCGGTCATTCACCAGACCAAGACCTACATAAAGCTTCCATCTCTGTTATACTAAACTACTGCCGGGAATCCCAAACCCATCTCGATAACTAAGGAAGGTTTATAACTACATTTGTCCATAACTTAATTGTTTAACTCACCTCAAAGTCAATTCTACCCCTTCTAACCTCCTCCTCCCACACACGCAAACACGTACATTTCTAGGAGTAAACTTATACAATTTTCACTACATAGATAATCTATAGGTTCGTTTCAATGGTTCCTTCGAGAACTTATATACTCAGACCTCTACTCTCTCTCTCACAGTTTAACCCCCATATTTAAACTCCTAGTCGTTGTCTATCCACTAAATTCAGTACTCTACCCTACTCTAGTGAAACCGGCACAGAATCTCTTCACCAGATACCTAATTTTGAACCACGAGTCTCCCTATTCTTCCATAGTCGGACACTTCGACTCTTCCTCCCCAGTCTTTCTCACACTAAAAGACCTTTTGTTCACTTCTTATACAAAATTACGTCTTTATCACTAATCAATAAAGTTTACAACGACTTTCCAGATTATTCTGCTCTTAGTAAATTACCCTAAATCAGTAATGTAAACTATTATGTCTCAAGTAGTCATTGAATTTTGTAAAAAATTTTTAACTTCATCTCAATTAAAGGTCCGAAGGGTCCACCGTGATCACCATTTCTTGGACGGATATGTCCTCTGCGTCCTCTGCGTCCTCTGCGTCCAGGGTAGGGACCCAGTCCTTCCAGGGGACCTCCTCCGGCACCACTGGGCGAGGTCGCGAGAGCGGACCTCTTAGGGTACCTGTCTCCTCGGACCGCCCGACGTCAGGCCCCAGAGTCTCTCAGCCTGTGCTGACTCGGTGAGCCGTGTGTGTCTCAATTAAGTGTGAGCACACGGTCAAAGACCACACATCGTTTCACGAAGTCAAAATGTGTAAATGTATAAGGATAAGAAAAAGTCTAAGAAAGAGCACTATCTAATAATATTCTCTAACTTAGGTCAAGGAACACGATGTGTCATCCAGCAACGACAAATAGTCAATATATATATCAGCATACATAGACATTTAGAGTTTGAGTAAAAGAGTAAACATTGAAACTCTTCTTGAATAAAGACAACCCGAGTTCTGGATTTATTACTTCTGTACAGTAGTTAGAAATACTTAATTCATTCCTTTACCTAAACCTACACTTGACGAAGAAGTTTCCGTCTGATCCCACTCTCCTGTGCCGTGACTCCGTCTCTTAAAATTTAGGGAAGGGCCGGGATCAGATACTGTATCGCATACCGCTACGACACTTTGAAGTTTGTTTGCTTATTCGTTGGTTTGTCTTTACTCTCGTGGTAGGCTTATCCTAGGGGTACCCGTGATCTGAGGTCACCCTTGGTACCGTTGCCCTTTGCTCCGGAACATCTCTGAAACACTCGCACACACACACACACGCACACACTCATACGCACACACACACGCACACACACACACATACCCTTGGTACCGTTGCCCTTTACTCCGGAACATCTCTGAAACACACGTACACACACACACGTGCGCACACGAAACGAAAGAGTTGCACAAATGGTACGACACCGGAACAGCTCTCGTTTTCGATCCCTTTATGTTTATTATTAAAGAATGGAAAACCTTTTTTCATTTGACCTGTTTATATCGACCAATGTATAGTAGAGATACAATAGTTAAATTTACATTTTTGAGTCAAAGTTTTTTTACTTATTCCAACGTCAATACACCCACCTGAACCATCCTCCAGATTAATGCAACGTTCCGACCTTGCATTAGAACTGGTTTTATTTTTACATAGGGAAACTCAAAATCTTTCGGAGTTTGAGTTGGATTCATTTTACCTTTAACCATTTTCCCCCTCTCTCTACCCGTCCTAACTAATTAAATTAAATTAAATAAATAAAATAAATAAAAAATGTTAATATACTAAATTATAATTACACAATTATAATTAACCACTCAAAATACTAACTATGTATTAGTATAACACCGATATATATATATACGGATATATATATGTCTGATAAACGAATACATGTATATAGATACTATTTCGTATTCCAAAAAATAAGGTATTTGTGTGGTATATCAGTGTAATAATCTAAGTTCCACTCACCTGGTTTATATTTGAACAATTTTGTCTTTCAGTGTTTAACATAAAAAATTAATTAAAAATGACCTGACATCAACTAAAATCTAATTAAAATTTTAATTTCTTTACGACTGGAAACGACCTATTCTGAGTCCTTTCGATTTTCGTGTACTTTTTATTACTAGTGTCACGAAAGGTATAAAGCCCAACGTCAGAAACGTCGGAGTCGATTGACTTTAGCAGAATTTTTCTGTCCGCACCGGGACGGGACCTCCCGCCCGTCTTGGGATTTGTATGGCGAAGGATACCCAATGGACTAAAGGTGAATTCAATCCCCGTCGTCCAACACGACTGGTTGAGACCTCAACACACGTTACCGTTTCCACCTTTGTTTCCAGTCTCCGTTGGACGCCCTCATTTATTTAAATTCAGAGAAGTCACGGGGCAAGTCGTCACCACTGAACCGTCACTCTACGTTACTTGAGGGTGGGAGACGTCAGAAGTCGAGATTTTAGAGACGTAGACCTGAAAAATAACTTTCTTTTCACAAATAAAGAAATAGGCAAACCGAGGGGGTCAGAGTGCCCTCTCGTCCCCGACTCGGGTCCGGGCACGTAACCCCCACGTCCCAGAACCAAGGACCCGACGGTCCTTTCAGGGACGGAGACCTGAAGAACCGGTCGGACTGTGCAAGGGTGTGGAACTCGAGTTACTGGCACCTGGGCCAACCGGTAGTGCACCCTTCGAAGGACTCACAAGAGGTGACAAGAACAGGACTCGGGTAGATGCATTCTGGAGTCTGAGGAGAGGAGGGTATGTCGAAACCCACGGATACGAAACGAGAGTCTCCAAACTAAGAACACAGAGGAAGACGTCCCACTGAATCTCTTCTCCGGAAGCAGGTTTAAGAGTTCCGGGACGGCGGTCGGAGAGGACGTTTCCTTCCCTCCTCTGCTCTGTGCATCTTTGGTGTAAAAGAATTACGACTCGTCTTGACGTGCGGAGCGGACCCTTCCCAAAATATGTAACGACCAGTCATCATGTCCTTGTTCCACTCCTGACCGTTCCGGCAAAGATTACTTAATAACACTTGATAAGACCTTACAAGTACGGTGGGTGAATTTCGGAGGAAAAGAAGACCATTAAATGATTTATTAAGTACTACACGGAGTCAAACCATATTGAGTAATAGTGTCAAACTACTCAATTCCTTCACCGGCACAAACCCTCAAAAGAGTCTTACAACCGCATAGACTCACTCTTAGTCATAAAAAGAAGACGAAGCCACAGACGTGTGACACTCATTCGATCTTACTAGTAACGTAACCATTGACAGAATCCAGTCCTGAGGGTCTCTGTCCAGGGTTCTACTCCTAAACGTGCATTGACTAAATAATTCCTTCACGAGGACCCTCTGTGGTCACTCTCCGATCCATAGTCCTGTCCTTTTCCCTTCTGTGGCTCGGTGTTCACGTGAGGTCCGGTTCAGGGTGCGCCCTGTAAATCCGAGTGGGAAGTACCCCCGGGCCCACCCTCCACTGACAGGGGGTACTCAGTGGACCCGGAGGAGGTGAGTACACCGGTCAGTGACACCTCCGGGTGGGGCCCCGGTGCATTTAAGGGTCCCTGAGAGGAGGTCGTGAGGACCCTAGTAGGAGGGGCTCTCCCAACACGTGATCCAGTGACCTTCGTTTGTCGTCCTCGTCCTTCTTTAGAGGCTCTGGCAATTTCCTTGAGTTCCCGTAGACCCACCCCGTCAGTGTCCCGGACGGGGCAGCCGTATTTGTGAATCACTCCGAAAACCATGGTCCTCTCGACGAAGAAGTACCCGTGGTAAATCAAGAATGTTATCGGGAAAATTAATAGGGATAAAATGTATCACTCCTGACTTCACAATTCATTAGACATTCTTACAAGGTCTTATAAGTCACTATCTGACGTCCATCAGATAGGTTGAGATAGTTGAGGTCAAGGTGGATTTCTGGTTCAGGTGTCAATCGATACAAAGAAGACTAATACAAGGAAAGACCAGAGAATCTAAAACATGAGTGACGAACCGTACACCCCAGAATTAGGGATCTATGGTTCCTAGTTTAGGACCACAGTTTGGGGTGACCTTCGTACCTCAGAATTGACGACCTGGTGGTCCGTTCAGAATGTCCTTAAAAAGGGGACCTGTCAATAATATAAGAAGTAAGGAGGGGAGACTAATATAAGGAATGAAAAGAGAGGAAAATGATATAAGGCTATAAGTAAACCAATATAAGGTATTGGTTTCACTTTCCAAGACAAGTCCTTCCGTACCCCTTTAACTCCCATCCCGTTTATTCTTTTTGTCTCTCCTATTCTACTAAACATTCGTTCTTTATGATATCGTTTACTCATCCCTAGTGAGATACTGGTCCTCTCTCCTTCTTTAGATTATTGTAGAAATTCAAGCACTCGCCAAAATTGTGTCCTATCTAACTGGTCGACAAGAGTTTACAGTTGGCTCGTCTTATTTCTTCTTTGGAGCAACGATAATATCGTCTCCTAAGACACAACTCAATTTCCTTCACGAGAGACCTGTATTACCGATAACTCATGGTCTAACTTCAGGAGATTTGAGTTTACTCTTCCTTTTCTTTTCTTTTTCCCTTTTATGTGTCTACGTTCGGACCGGACGGTAGGACACGTTTACATACTCTACAATGGAATTTCTGTCGACGAAGTGTGGACGTTGGAAGGTGTCTCACCCTCGACACTGGATTTTTGTTTGTCGTTGTTTCGGCACTGGAAGTGGCCCCGACTTCTACGGGTGGGCTTCGGTAGGGTGACGGACACGGCCTCTTTCCGATCTTGAGAGACCGGACCGTTAAACGAAGGGGTCCTCTTGAGAACAAAAGTGAAAACAGGAAAGAGGGAACTTCTTTCCTAGCGCTTACGATGCCGTATGTGCACTTTCTTGTTAAAGTGTCTCTTTATGTCTCTTTCTTGTGCACAGCTCCGACGTCACACCAGACCTCGGCGACTGACGAACCGCTCCTCTCCGCTACCCGGGACCCTCCACCCTGCACGGAAACTTCTCAGACGACAAACGGACGAGGGACAGGTGGGCGACGAGGGAGGGGATCCCTAAAAGAGAGATTATACCGAGGCAAATCTAAAGAGTTTACAATTTTTCACATATAGGAGCTGCTACTAACAATTTGTAATTTTTACATACAGGGGTCGCTACACGAACGGCGGTGTGACTTGATGAGTGATAAAGCTTATCCCTGACACGACTTTTAATTGACTCCTTAGTGAATACTTATATAGAAGGGGTTTCTTTGAGACTACACCTACCTGAACACAAAACCCCTTTTTAGGTAACGTTAGTGTCGGTTGTATGGAAACTTCCAGGATCAAAAAATCAATATGACACGCTAACCCCAAAGGGTCGACCGCGATCACCATTTCTTGGGCGAACAGTCACGCCCTCTGTATTCGTTACACCCAAGCCAAGAACCCAACCCTTCTAGGGACCTCCTCCCGTACCGTTGGGTGTGTTCATAAGAACGGACCTCTCCGAGTACTTGTCTCCTCGGACCACCCGATATCAGGTCTCACAGTGTCTCTCACCCCGTACTGACTCCGTTGATTCGCACGTATGTACACCTGAATTTACCCCCGAAGACTCGATCTCATCCTTAAACCTGTGACAAGTCTAGTAATAAAGGGGTCTTTTGACTTAAGAACAAACCTACACCCTGGGGTCCCGACAAAAGTAGGACTTTATGGGAAGTCACCTCCGAACGTTCCCCCAAAAGACACGTAACCCGCTCCAGCCATCACTTCTCAGTTAACGGAGAACTTCGAGTCCCGACGAGAAGGAGACCGGTCTCACCATCACTACACACACAAACAAAAAAGACGTGACGAACCAAACACCTTAGAGTCAAGGGACTGGTCCCTAACTTGGACCCGATACTGTCACTTTCGGGTCCTAGGATTGGACATCCGGTGGTCCCTTGAGGTCTCACCACTAAACAAGAGACGTTCTCCTAAGGGGACTGAAGGTCAACTCATCGTCGGTAAGTGTCCTTGCTTCTCAGACATGTTCTCACTGCCAATAATAACTCGTGGATGACACCCAGTGCTACGACATATAATGCATTGAAAGTTCACACAATAAAAGTGGTAAAATATGTTCTCCCTTGACAGAAATTTTCTAGTTGAACAGACTTCAGGATAAGTATTAGGTACTACCTTAAATTACCCTAATCTCAAGGTCTAACGGACAGTAGTTTCGGATCGGTAAAGTATCCACAGCATCGTCCGTAGACGAGGAACCGACACAGGACTCTAGATGAGTGGGAGTAAAAGAGGAAGACCGTATAGACGGAAGTGGCGGACACGGGGTGTTGTGTAGTGTCGGTAAACTAAGCACGTCTCTACTGGGGTATAGACGTAATCTACACTCAAATCTAACATATTCTATTCGTGATCTAAGATAAGGGAAAGTGGTGAAGGGGACGGTATAACGGACCACGTTTGTACTTAGCCATATAAGTAATTATACTTATATTAAGTCTCAGTCACTTTAGTTTACTCTACAAACGACCAGAAGACCTTTACTCTCAAAGGAAGAAATGGACACAAGGTAGTCCTTCGCTCGAGACTTTACCACCGTCGTAAAAGAGTGGATGTCGTGCCGAGACGACCCAACAATTCAGACCTCGGCGATCCTGTCTTCGGTCTCCACTCTCTGTCCTAAGTCCGAGTACGACAGTCCGTGACTCGAGGACCTAGGTCGGAAGGGACTTCGTCCTGGACGAGGACCCTATTAACGTTTGTAAGCGAGTTCGGTGATAAAGACCAAAGTCGGTGAGTCATCCAAGACACAGTGGTAATGGTGATTCTTAACATTCCCTGTGTCTATGGGACCACACTTAGTGTAAGGACTTTGTTAAGTCTTTGGATTGATTAGCTTAATTCAATGGAAGTCCGATCAGAGGACTTATCGACTATCGAGTTCACCATTTCTTTAGAGGACGTCACGGCCTCTGGACCCAAACTAGGGACCAAACTCTTCTAGAGGACCTCTTCCCTTTCCGATGGGTACGGTCATAAGACCGGACCTCTTACCTACCATGTCAACTACTTCAAGAGTTTCTCAGTTTGTCCTGATTCGCTGAAAATGAAAGTAAAGTGTCCGATAACAGTGATTCACTGTTTTCAACAGGTGAATTTTAAATGTTTCTAAGACTCGTTATGTCTTACTTTTATTTCTTACAAAACCAATTCCTTAAATTCAATCCGTCTTTTTTTAATCCATTACAACAGTAAGAGACTATTGAGATTAATTAGACTCAAAATTAAGGTATCCTTATTATTTTTGACCCCAGACCCAAATTCAAACTCCTCGTTTTGAGAGGTTAAAAAATGTATACGAGTTAAAAAATTTTTACACTCATATGTAACCAAAGACTAGACTCCGTTAATAATCATAAAGAATTCCGTTCACCTAAAGAGAAATAGACTATCAACAAGCAAAACGACTTCCATAGTACTACCATGGAAGGGGTTGAGACTAGGCACCTTCCTAGCCTCGACGTCAAGGGTCCCACAAAGTACCCGGCGTCCATTTCGGTTCAGGGGACGACGACAGGAGATTTGCCTCTCTGACTGCCTCCCACCCCTTGCGCCACTGCCTCTCCCCTCCGTCAGTGCTCCTTTGTCCGTTCGCCTTCCTCTTTCTCTCCGATTAAAGTCTCCGATAAGGTGACCCTTTATAGTCGAAATTGACCGTCCAAGGGAACGAAAGTCCCGGGAAGGTCCCGACGTCCTGTCTGAGATGAGTGTGTAAGAGTATCAGTGTCCTCAAAAGTTTTAAAAGTTCTCGATTGGTGGAGTACACTTCTCGACTGAGTAACCTTTTCTGAGACTACGACCCTCCCTAACCCCCGTCCTCCTCTTCCCCTACTGTCTCCTACTCTACTGACCTACCGTAGTACCTGAGCTACCTGTACTCAGACTCACTTGAGGCCCTCTATCACTACCTGTCCCTCCGGCCCGCACGACGCTAAGTACCCCAGCGTTTCTCAGCCTGTGCTGACTCGCTGACTTGACTTGACTTGACTTGACTCGCTGACTTTACTTGACTCCATAAAATTGACTTTAAGCAACTCTGGTAACAGAAAAGAGAGGAGCTTGCGAGGGACGGGGTAATATAAATGAACCCAAACCACCGTAACCTCTGTCGGGTCATTAAGATCTTCTACGTAAAGACTCCCTACATAAATACACCCGGTGTCTGTATATAAGTCAATTCCACAACAATCGGTAGGTGGGGACCTAAGGGGACACCGAGTCTCCCATTTCTCAGACGGGTGTTACTCCCTCTGGACTCAAACTAGGGACCCAACCCCTCTAGGGGACCTCTTCTTTCACAGTCGGGTAGGTCATAAGAACGGACCTTTTAGGGTACCTGCCTCCTCGGACTACCCGGTGTCAGGTATCCCAACGTTTCTCAGCCCGTGCTGGCTCACTCAAGTGAAAGTGGAAAAAAAATCGGTAGGTAAGGTCGATCTTGACGGAAGGTCTTTATGAGTAAGGTAGTGGACCCGGTTGCTTGGGTTGTAACTCTGTTCTTGGATGTTCCAGTATATGAACTAGTACTTTACTTACCCACGATTCCACAGGTCGGGATCTTCGTACATCCGTCACTCCTCTCTGAACCGACTTTACGTGTCTTTGTCTTTACTCAGCTGCCCTTAAGAAGGTTAATAATCTTTACATTGTAACGGTTACCTTCTCAGTCAAGAAGGTTATGTTTCAGTTTTATCTTTCACACGAGACTGGTCTTTATATTATTTACTGTGTGTATGTTACCGAGTACCATATACGTACAGAGATCTCCTTTATTACTCGATAGAAAAAAAGAAGATTATTTGTTACAATATTTTAACAGTATTTTATCTACTTGTTTCTAAAACGTGTTTTTACACAATCTTCATGTTCACCACTTAATTATTCATATATGTAGTAAAAACTTAAAACACGTCAACTCCTAACACAGTTGAAAAATTTTAATCCATCTAAAGGACCAAAGAATGACATATGTTTTTTTTGAGGGTTAGAGGAATAAAAGAGTCGGTCCACCAGTACCCATTCCATCGATTAAACAGAATTAAAAGAAGAGACAGTTTATCTATATCGTTATAGATTGAATTCAATAAGGTTCATTATAGATTGAACCTTCTTTTCGATACTGTTTGAATCTGTCGTATAATCTTTCGTCTCTGCAATGAAACATCTGTTCCCAAGTATATCACTTTTCGATAGCAATAAGGCATCATTACATACCTATACTCTCAACCTGATATTTCTTCCGACTCACAACTTCTTGACTATGAAAGTTTGACACCACAACCTCTTCTGAGAACTCTCAGAAGAGGAACCTGACGTTCCTCTATGCTAGTCATGTAGGATCTCCTTTAGTCAGGACTTATAAGTAACCTTCCTGACTACGACTTTGAGGTTATGAAACCGGTGGACTACCCTTCTCGGTTGAGTAATCTTGTCTGGGACTACAACCCTTTCTAACTCCCGTCCTCCTCTTCCCCTGCTGTCTCCTACTCTATCGACCTACCGTAGTGACTGAGTTACCTGTACTCAAACTCGTTCGAGGTCCTCTACCACTTCCTGTCACTTTGCACCGCAAGACGTCAGGACCCCAGCGTTTCTCATCCTGTGCTGACTCACTGACTTTGTGTTGTTGTTAACACATAATTATTAGTAAAGACTTGGATTAGATTAAAAATTTTAAATATAAAGAAAAGAATTTAACTTTAAGAGTTAAATTGTAAGAAATCTCGGATTTGTGAACCCGGACTGGAACCAGATCAGTGCGAAAAATACACACTTCACTTCAATGAGTCAACAGAGGTTGAGAAACACTGGGGTACCTGACATCGGACGATCCGAAGAGGCAGGTATCTTAAAAGGTCCGTTCCTATGACCTCACCCAACAGAAAAGGAAGAGGTCCCCTAGAAGGGTTGGGTCCCTAGTTTAGACCAGAAGGTGTGACTTACGTTTGAGAAATGGTAGACTCGATGGCTCCTTCAGTAAGTTCGAAGTCCACTTTCGTTAACGAAGTTGGAGATCCCCTTAAGAATGTAGAGGGTCCTAATGTCTTACTATTGGTAGACACCCCGGTGGCATGAAAAGTCAAGTTTGAAAGGAATTTCCCCGAAGGCCTAAACGTATTTTCCTTTCTAGGCCAGATGCAAAAAAAGATACATTTGTAAAATAGTCGAAATGACTCCTTATCAACGGTAGTTTGTTCGTCCCGAATAAATTCCACATGACAAACCATTCATTCTGTGTACAAATGCGGGTGCTTTGATAGTGGTATTAGTTTAATTACGTTCGTGGGTAGTGTGGGTTTCAAAGAGGTATGAAGAGGGATTAGTGAAGGAGGACGGAGAGGGGAAGGGTCGGGGTCGGTCGGAGATTAGACACAAGACAGTGTTGTCCAGACAAACACAAAGACCTTTGTATCTGTTTGTCTCAGGTCGACTGACATAAAAACAACCACCCCCCTCACAGACCGAAGAAACGAGTCGTATTAATAAGACTCTAAGTGGGGACAGTAAGAAACGTAATTATTAAGGACACGAAAATACTCACTCAAGGTAATACAATGATAACGGTAATAAATCAGTGATTCAGTACAGACTGAGACCGGAGGGACAGGAAGTGATAGAGGACCTCAATGAGTTTGAGTACAGGTAGCTCAGCCACTACGGTAGGTCGGTAGGGTAGGAGACAGCAGGGGAAGAGGCGGTCGGAAGTTAGAAAGGGTCGTAGTCCCAGAAAAGGTTACGCAGTCGAGAAGAGTAGTCCACCGGTTTCATAACCTCAAAGTCGAAGTTGTAGTCAGGAAGGATACTTATAAGTCCTGACTAGAGGAAATCCTACCTGACCAACCTAGAGGAATGTCAGGTTCCCGGAGAGTTCTCAGAAGAGGTTGTGGTGTCAAGTTTTCGTAGTTAAGAAACTGTAAGTCGGAAGAAATACCAGGTAGAGAGTATAGGTGTGTACTGGTGACCTTTTACTATCAAAACTGATATACCTGGAAACAACCGTTTCACTATAGAGACGAAACATTGTACGTCAGATCCAACCAGTATTGAAAGGAAGGATCCTCGTTCGCTGAAAATATCACATACAATGATATGGTGTCAAAGAAATATATAAAAGAGGCACGACAAAGGTCAAACCTTGATTATGTTTATTTAAATGGTACTTGTGAACACATGATCAGAAACAAGATTGTCGTTTAAAGGACCTATTCATAGACCTTCACCTAACGGACCTAATGTGTATCCATGTAAAGTGAAAAATTCTGTTAATAATTTACAAAAATAGGATTTCCTCAACTCGGGAAAATCTTAGTAAGAGTGGTCACACTAATTTCAAGTCAACAAGGTTTTGGGAACCATTATGGTCCATACCTTTTACAAAATTTCTTTTAAGAACGATGGAATTATCCAGAAAAAGCGAGTAACACCAGAATTAAATTACAATAACTCCTAGCAAAGTAAACGAATAGACGGTAGTCATATAGAAGAAACCACTTCATAAAAAATGTTCGGATAACGGTTGACAAACAAAAGAATAATAACTCCAAATTTACATGTGAAATCTATGTTCGGGAATTAATTAGTCTACATATTAAACGTTTACAGAAAGATTCAGACATCTTATACAAAAGTAAGACAATAGTCACGTAAAGTTTTTCGTCTTTAAAATTTAAACTAATTTTAAACTACGAGTCAAACAATTATAAAAGAAAATTTCTGACATGAAAACCTTAGTATAGAATTTCATTACGTTTCAGTTTTTTCAAAAGAAATACCATGTTCTCTACATAGTAACTATATATATATATATCATATACATAGGTATAGAACATGATAATTTTGGTATATATTATAAGTTAATAGAGTCGTGGTAAACAACTTTTCTCGTTTCAGAAGAAATAACTTGACGGAACTTTGAAACAGTTTTAGTCAACAGACATATCCAGGCTTAGATATCTGAGATAGGATAAAGTGAGTAGATAAACGGGTAGAAATGTGGTTGGAGATTGACAGAATTTATCACGTCGAAGCAACGACAAGTAGGAGATTTAACCAGTGGGCAAAGGTGTGACAAAACCGATGAGATCTAGGAAACCTAAAAACATAGTTAAAATCTTAGTCAGTCAATTAAAGATGTCTTCTCGGACGTTCCCAGAATTAACCACAAAATTTTAGATATCGAATTAATAACGTGTAAAAATTACAGTGAAAACTGTCGTAAAAAAAAAAAAAAGAATTTGTCGTCTCTAAATATAGAGTTACAAGATCGATAGTCCTTCAGGTACTAAAGTAAAGATCGTCTAGATAAGAAGTCACTCCAGTGAAAAGGACCACACATCTGTCCTAGAATAGGAATTCAGTCGAAGAGAAAAAGGAAACACATTCCTGTGATTAGACTAAGTACTCCCGGGGCGGGAGTACTGGATTAATGGGGGGTTTCCAGGGTGCAGGATTGCAGTAGGGTGACCCCCGATCCTACGGTTGTATACCCAAGACTCTTCTACGTTTGTAGGTCGGGGATGCCACAGAGAACGGTCGTCATACACACCCCGTCTGTCAGAAGGAGCAATTGTAAGCGAAACCGAGAAGACCATACGATATGAATCTTTTTATCTACGAGAAGTAAAATTATGTTATCTTAAAAGCGAAAAAAAACAACAAATAATAAAAACACAGAACAACTGTTTTAGGTATGGATAGAACTACAATTTTTATTAAAGTATAAAAGAAGTTTTTAGAACTTTATAACACTGAAACGACTCTTAAAAATAGTATTTACTTACAACTTAAAGTAATTTTCGAAAACGACGTAGATGTTTCTATTAGTATATTAAAATTAGGAATTAAAACACTTACACCATATAGTATAACTAACTAAACGTTTAAACTTGGCAGAAACGTAGGGACCCTATTTAGGATGAACTAGTGCATACTTGGAAAATTCCATGACAACTTAAGTCAAACGATTACGTGACAACTTTTAATAACGTAGACACAAGTAGTCCTTATTAACAGACACAAGAGAAAGAGACAAAAACCATATCAAAACAGACCGAAACCTCCTCCAGCGGTAATTGGGACGTTATCTCGACGGTCTTGAAGGTGTCCTGACCCCTTTGTCTCAGAACCTCTCGTGTTTGTCTTGGGGCACGTGTGGTCCTGGGTCCTCTTTCCTCGTCACTGGGGTGTTCTCTGACTGGTTTTGGACGGACAATCCAGGTCCTCAGAGGTCACCTCCACATCCAGACACCACCCGACGGTGTCACAACCGACACACCCTAGAAAACTTCCTCCAGTGGTAATAGAAGTGATGAGGGTGGTATCAAACCAGAGTCCAGTTTGTAGGTCCGCCCTTGTGTCGGGGTGGGTAGCTGTCTTTTAACCTAATTTCTAAATGACTCGTACCGGGACGGGTAGTCTTATTCTGGGTCAAAAGGGGTCAGTCAGAGAGGGTAGTCCTTTGAAGGTATTCGGAGGATAAGAATACGTAGACTACCCTTTTGTCTTTCTTTTGGTGTTAGTGTCTTTTTATAAGTTTGACTAGTGTCCCTGGTGTCGGAACAGATTGAGTCACTTTGATACTCGGTACGGTACATCCCCGTGGGTTCTACCTGCCCAGTACCACCTCTCAAGACTCTTTTACACCAGGTGACCTCTTCCCTTACCGTTTGGTGAAGTCATAAGAAAGGTGCTCTTGGGGTATTTGTCATACTTTTCGTTTTTATATACTGTGACTTTCTACTTGAGGGGTCAACCATCCACGGGTCATACGGTGACCTCTTCTCTCCTCTTTATTGAGGTCTTCCTTACTTCTCCGACTTTGTTTCGTTTTTGTAACAGGTCGACACCTACACTGACCACTACCTTCGTTCCAGACTACTCATTTCTTGTTATAACGTATCTTTGGACGTTACAATCCCGGTACTCAGTTCCATTTAACCTTCATCTCATCGGGCATATCAGTCGTTTTCTGAGGTTTTACGTTATGAACCCTCTTTAGAGTTTTTACTGTCTTACTAAAGACAAACGTGGCTCCGTTTGGTAAGTTATAGTACCTTCAGGTTTAGATACGGGGTTGGTCATTACGACTTCTTCGACTTCAACTTGCCAAGATACTTCTGGATGTTCTAGAAGATCTCGATTGTGTCTTTTTTCTACAGGAAAAGTAAGATCCCCTGACCTTACGCTTTCATCCTTCAGTTCTCTATGTACCTCACTATCCGTTTAAACCGGAACCTCATGTTTCACTTTGTCCCGTTTTCAATTGTCTCAAAACGGTTCTCTCACGTGACCAGTCTCGTTTGTGGAAGAAGGTTGTTGTGTTCTCTACTGAGATGTGTACCTGTAGTGGTCTACCAGTTGTGGCTTTAGTCTAATTAATATAAGAAACGTCGGTTTCTACCTCTTCAAGGTATCTCAGTCGGTTTTTTTTTTTTTCTGACCCTCGATTAACACCAACACTAGTACCTGAGGAATAAAGTTTTAAGTTTGAATTTAACTTATTTCATTCCCTTTGGTGATCTGGTAAGTCCATACTGGATTTAGCTTAGGGAATACTAAAATGTCATTTTCACCGTTTGTCTAAAGTCCCTAGTCTAGACTATCTGTCTCACGGACTTCTTGATATCTACCTCCAAACAATGTAACATGTCCTCCGTCACTAGTTCCGGTAGGGGTTCTTTTTCTTTACGTTTTTCCGTTTTACCGACAGACTCTCCGGAATGTTTATTGACTCTTTTCTTCTCTCCGATTGTCGTTTCCTCTTTTCCGTTCTATATGGGTAAACTTACGTCTCAAGGTTTTTTATCGTTCCTCTCTATTCTTTCTGAAGGAGTCACTAGTCACGTTTCTTTATCTCCTTTTGTTTCTTACCCTTTCTGATCTCTAGAGAAGTTCTTTTAATCTCTATGGTTCCCTTGTAAAGTACGTTTCTACCCGAGCTATTTCCTGTCTTATAGAAGAAGGATTGTCTTCTTCTATAATTCTTCTCCGTCGTTCTTATGTGTCCTTTTGATATGTTTTTTCTAGAAGTACTGGGTCTATTGGTACTACCACACTAGTGAGTGGATCTCGGTCTGTAGGACCTTACGTTTCAGTTCACCCGGAATCCTTTCACTTTACTTTCAGTGAGTCAGTACAGGTTGAGAAACGCCGGGGTACCTGATACGTCGGGTGTCTTAAAAGGTCCGGTCTTATGACCTCACCCATCGGAAAGGGAAGAGGTTCCCTAGAAGGGTTCGGTTCCTAGTTTGGGTCCAGAGGACGTAACATCCGTCTAAGAAATGGTCGACTCGGTGTCCCCTTCAGGTAACCGGAATCCTTCGTAGTGATGTTTGTTTCGTTCACCTCCACTACCTTAAGGTCAACTCGACAAGGTTTAGGATTTTCTACTACGACACTTTCGTATAAACCTTTTGAGTAGTCACCGGTGTCCTGACCTTTCCCCTTCAAAAGTAAGGTTAGGGTTTCTTTCTGTTACAGTTTCTTACAAACTTGATGGCGTGTTAACGTGAGTAAAGTTACAATCGTTTCATTAAAGAGTCTTAAGAGGTTCGGTCCGGGTTGTCATGCACTTGGTACTTGCAGGTCTACAAGTTCAACTTAAATCTTTTCCGTCTCCTTGGTCTCCAGTTTACCGGTTTTAGGTGACCTAGTACCTTTTTCGTCCTCTCAAAGTCTTTTCGTAGATGAGGACAACATAACTGATGCGGCTTTGGAAACTAACACACCTAGTGTTGTTTGTCACCTCTTTAGAAGTTCACTACCCTTCTCGTCTGACGGAATGGACGAAGGACTCTTTGAACATACGTCCAGTTCTTCGTTGTCTATCTTAGTCTGTACCTTGTTGTCTGATAAAGACTTAGCCCTTTCCTCAGGTAGTTTCGAAATATAACAGTGGGACGAATAGATTGAAGATACGTCTCGTGTAGTACGTTTCAGGACACGAACTACTTCGAGTCCGACCTTAGTTCTAACGACCCTCTTTATAGTTATTGGAGTATATGTCTACTGTGGTTGAAATACCATCTTTCACTTCTTGATTTCTCGGAGAACTACTTTCCCTTTCTTCTCTTACGTTTTCAACCGAATTTTGAGTTGTAAGTCTTTTGATTCTAGTACTGTAGGCCAGGGTTGTGAAGGACCGTTTATCTACCCCTTTACCACCTTTGTCACCGACTGAAAAAAAGAATCTGAGGTTTTAGTGACGTCTACCACTGACGTCGGTACTTTACTTTTCTAGGAACGAGGAACCTTCTTTTCGAGAGTAGTTGGATCTGAAGGGACCACCGAGTCCGCCATTTCGTAGACAGATGTTATGCCCTCTTTTGATCCAAAATAGGGACCCAACCCTTCTAGGTGACCTCTTCCTTTACCGTTAGGTGAGGTCATGATAACGGACCTTTTAGGGTCCCTGTTTACTCGGACTATTCAATGTGAGGTACCCCAGTGTTTCTCAGCCTGTGCTGACTCGCTGAATTGAAGTGTTGGATCTCTCGTATAATTTTTCGTCTCTGTAATGAAATGGTTGTTTCCAGGCAGATCAGTTTCGATACCGAAAAAGTCATCAGTACATACCTACACTCTCAACCTGATATTTCTTTCGACTTACGGCTTCTTAACTACGAAAACTTGACACCACAACCTTTTCTGAGAACTCTCAGGGACCCTGACGTTCCTCTAGGTTGGTTAGGTAGGATTTTCTTTAGTTAGGACTTATAAGTAACCTTCCTGACTACGACTTCGGCTTTGAGGTTATGAAACCGGTGGACTACGATTCTCGACTGAGCAACCTTTTCTGGGACTGTGACCCTTTCTAACTTCCACCCTCCTCTTCCCCTGTTGTCTCCGACTCTACCAACCTACCGTAGTGACTGAACTACCTGTACTCAAATTCGTTCGACCCCGTCAACCACTACCTGTCCCTGCAGACAACAGGACGTCAGGTATACCAGTATTTCTCAACTTGTACTGACTCGACTTGATTTGACAGACGGAAACCACTGTCCCTTTACGACTGGAATATCTTACTAAATCCTTCTTAATAAAGAAGACCGTTAAATTTTTTTAAATTTATAGACTTAAAAATAACAATTATGTCTTTTTTTTCTGGGTCTAAAATATATGACTATAAAATAGGACTTTATAAAGACTTTGAACGCAGATAAGCAAAAAAAAAACTAAAAAAAATCTAAGGTTACCTCTAATGTGTATTTCTTGCTGTAGCAAAAAAATTATTTCAAAGAAAATAAATACAGAAAGGTTAGACCGACGAAAATAAAGGAAAAGAACGGAATAACGAAACTGTTCTTTAAGGAATGTTATGACTTCTCTTCAACATCTCTCCCGACACACGAAACAGGGACTAGAATCCACTTCGATATAAATGTCGAAAAATCGGCTTTTATGTATACATAAAAGTGTATACAGGAAATATTTTAGCTCCTTCCAGAGAACACAAAGATCAAAAACTTCTCAAAAGTAGTCCTTAAAAACAACTTAGATCAATTCACGTGCGAAGAGGTAGATAACTCGACAATTACATTAAAAAATAAGTTAAACAAATAAGCAAAGAAACATAAAATTACCGGTGACCTTTACAAGACGATAATTTGACTGAAACGTGTTCGAAAGTGTGAACAAGTACTATACAATAGAAAAATATATCACAGTCTAAATTAAAAAAGTGTAAAGTAATTCTTTTGTAAATGAAAACTAGTACTTCCTACAAACAGATATTACAAAAGGAAAATTATAGAGGTAACAAAAACTATAGTCCCGCAAAGACCGGAGTATCGGACTCAACCCCTCATAAAAGAGGGAAAGTTGACACCCCTTCATAAAAACTTCTTGACTATAATAAAAAGGAATTCAGAAGTTCCATTATAAGGTCACTTCGATAGACACAGAGTCATAAAGAAACAGTCTTTGATTTGATGATTCAATCGAAGAAATTATCTACCTCCCGATAAATAGTATGGATCGAAAAGAACGTACTCCAAACTGCCAGACACACAAAGTTCCTTAAACAGGTAACGGAAGATCAACGTCTCAAATAACCATACTTAAACACATATATCATAGTAAAACTATAAACACCCCAGAGATCACTATAGAGGAGAGAGAAAACACTCTCACTGTTAAATATAAAAGGAAAAGGGACTGATTACATCTCTAAATAGTCAAAATGAGTAGAAGGCTTCTTCATCCACGTAAGAAAATCACAAGTATGTTGATTTTTGCAGAAGTAGAACGAAAGTAAAAACTTTCTGTAACAGTGATTCATGACGTAAGATCTTTCTGTCTACACAAAGAAAAGTTATGTACTTTTTACAACGAGGTGACAAAAAAAAAAAGAGAACGGAACAAACGTTGTTCTTGATAATAAGAAAAGAAACAGGGAAACATGTGTGGAAAAAGAGACTAACGAAAATCCCAAAAGACAGACAGTGACCAAAATTAGTCAAACTAATGTGACACCGAAACATAGTAAAAGAAATACAAAGACATCCAAGAGTCGAAGTCTATAAATATCAAAAGTCGTTTAAACCTTTTACAAGTGGGTAATAAAGAAGTTTTGCAAAAAACGGAGAGAGGGGTAACACTGAAGTATAAAATCCGACGAACTTTGACGGGGTGCGGAGGGACTGTGAGACACGTTCAAAGTTGTCACGAAACAAAGTAAGACCTAACAAAGGTAACCTTACAGAAGTTCAAGTGATTAGGAAAGAGAGAGTTACAGATTGGATGACAATCAGGATTTTTCACATAAAAAATGAAGTGTGTGACGTCAAAAGTCGTGTTCTTCAAACTAAACCTATAAAAATTTATAGAAGGTATAAAAACGAATTGAAAAACTTGTATACCTTATGTTAATATTATTGGTAAAATTATAGGAAGAGAACATTCAGATTGTAGACACCAATCAAGAATTAGTTTAAGTTAACTAACTAAATAGAGGAATACTACCTAGTATAAAAGGACAAAGAAACAAACAGACCTTGAAAAACTAACTTACGGTCTGTAACATTTAATATGGAACTCCCTACATCTTATAAACACATAAAGATATTTATGAGAACTCGAAACGAGGCCCTGTGTCAATTCAATGATCCTTTGTCAAACCCGAAAAGACCAGAACGAAAATGATTGACAATCTTGGTCGCATCACAAACGACGACGACGACGATTCAGCGAAGTCAGCACAGGCTGAGACACGCTGGGGTATCTGTCGTCGGGTGGTCCGAGACGGTAGGGACCCTAAGAGGTCCGTTCTTGTGACACCACCCAACGGTAAAGGAAGAGGTACGTACTTTCACTTTTCACTTTCACTTCAGTGACTCAGCACAGGTTAAGAGTCGCTGGGGTACCTGACGTCGTGTGGTCCGAGGAGGCAGGTACCCTAAAAGGTCCGTTCTCAGGACCTCACCCCACGGTAGCGGCAGAGGTCACATCACAAATGAGTACCCGATTAATAAGGAGCAGTTGTTTTCTACGAAAACTCGCAACATGAGTCACGGGACATTTAGAAGTCCAAAGGGTAGACGGACTACGTATATCTGTGGCAAGAATGAGGACTCAGAAGTGACCCGTGACTTTGAAAATTAGGAAAACCGACTAAGAAACAGACCCGAGTCCATCAAGAGAGGGTGCGTGCGCGACTAGACATGACTGGACCCACAAGTTCCGCCCGTGAGGCGTCTTGAAAGGGAGACGTCGAGAAAGGAGAGACCATGCGGCAGGACACTTGGCACAACGAAACGAAAGGAGCCGAGTTCCTCGACCGACGTAAGGAGGGTCTGAGAGTGAGAGATCTCCACTGGACCTTCGGCAGGACACTTGCCACAATGAAACGAAAGGAGCCGAGTTCCTCGACCGACGTAAGGAGGGCCTGAGAGTGAGAGATCTACACTGGACCTTCGACAAATTTCCGTCGTTCCACCTCGGTGTATCTCAAGTGGACTAAATAAAGAGTATAGAGTCCCTGGTCGTGGGAAGTAGTAAACTTCTAGGTCACAGAATTTTGATAACGGAGTATATAAAAACAGATTAAAAACCAACAAAATCCACCCTTATTTATTCAAGAAAAAAGGGAGGCAGGAACGGTCTCCGTTCTCAAGAGTGATAAACTAAAAAGAAAAAGTCAAGGTGACCTAAGAAATTCTAGTGTTATTTCAACTTTTTTGTTTTTCTTCCTTTTCTATAAAGTTTTTTGAGTACTTTTCCGGAGTCTATACGTCGTAACCACACAAACTCTTAATTCGTCTAGTCACCCATCAGCGTTTACGTCAAAGTAAATAGACGATTTCTATTTCCTTAAATATGTTTTAGACTTTGAGTCTAACGGGATAACCGGTGACACAGTCTTCTGAACTCTCGATGTGAGACCTCGTTGTTTCAGGGACTGTCAACAACTACGAAAGCATCATCCTCTGAAGACAATAAAATCGTTTGTCTTTCTGACGTATTTTTACAGTTTTTCTTTGATGAAAACTTCTTTTTTTTATCTTTGACTGAGTGATTTCCCTGGATAACCCCTATTAATGGGTGTCGGACACCATCTAGCCCTCCCGACTAAATTTCAATAACAAAGACGTTCAAGACGTTTTTTTTTTTGTTTTTTGTTTTGTTTCTAAAAAAAAAGGGAACGAAACGACCATCATCTTTTTAAGGAGGGTGTCGGCATTAGAGTACATTTGACGTGTTTACTCAAAAAGAAAGACTCAAGGAATTCGGTGGAAAAGACATTATATCTCATTATAACGGAATACTGTTTTGTCATTTTTTTTTTTTGTTGATAACAAACTTTCTCTAAAAACCAAAACCCAGACGACCATCTAATTTTGCCGAAATAAAACAACCAAAGGACAACGGAATCCGTTCATTTCGAACTTGGAAGAGTAGACTGTGCACAAGTAGAGACTCCTACGACCAATTAAGTTCCACCTTTCCAAAGTCGAAGTGCTGAGTCTGGAGATGTAACAACTTTACGGGAGTGTACCCTCTGTATTCTATTCAGAAATTAATGAACTTCATTTATTTATAGGTTGGAAAACCTGTTATTGTATGAGAGAAAGTGAGTCTTTTACGGAACAGTGAACTTGAAATAGTAGTTATTTTTAAATAATTTAAATAAAATTAATCAGAGTAGAGTTCTTGATAATATTTCGTGTCTTACTATAGACGCGAAAAGACCGGGCATACGACGAACAGGAAAAAGCAAAAAGGACTTCATGTCGGACCGCGGATCACTCGGGTGCGAGTCAACATAGACTGAGGAACGTTGGGGTACCCGACATCGGGTGGTCCGAGGACACAGGTACCCCAAGAAGTCCGTCTGTATGTCCTCACCCACCAGTACGGGAGGAGGTCGAAGGAGACAGGTACCCCAAGAAGTCCGTTTGTATGTCCTCACCCACCAGTACGGGAGGAGGTCGATTAGAAAGACTGGGTGCCTAGCTCGGACCCATAGGACGCAACGTCCGTCTAAAAAGTGGTAGACCGGTGGCCTTCGGGGGGCGGGTGGGACGGAAAAATTATATCTATCATCACACACTAAGGTTTGAGGATCCATTAAAGAAGAATGAAAGTCGGGTGGAAAGGGGAACCACTGGTATTCAAACAAAAGGTACAGACACTGGACCAAAGACGAAACATGTTTTCAAGTAAACATGATTAAAAAGAGGATCTAAGGTTTGTACTCACTCCTGTATACCACAGACGGAAAGAGACTGAATGGAGTGAATCATGTTGTGAGAGACCCAGGTAGACACACCGACGTTTACTGTGATAAGGAAGAAAAAATACCGACTCATTATAGGGTACCAAGTAGATACGACATAGAAAAATTAAGTGAGTACGTAACTACCTGGAAATAACTTTACGGAACCGATAACATTTGTCGCGATACTTGTAATCCCACGTATATATAAAAGAGTTAGTCACAAAACGGAAAAGGTCTAGATACGGGTCCTCACTCTAAGGACCCAGTATTCCATCGAGATAACAATCAAAAAATTCCTTGAAGGTATGACAAGAGGTGTCCTCGAATACGAGAATTAAGTATGTCTATACACTCAACGAGTCTACACAAACTGAGAAACACTGGGGTACCTGACACCAGGTGGTCCTATGACCCAGGTACCCGAAGAGGTCCGTGCTTATGACCTCACCGAACGGCGAGGGAAGAGGTCCGTTCCCACGACCTCACCGAACGGTGAGGGAAGAGTGACCTCACCGAACGGCGAGGGAAGAGGTCCGTTCCCACGACCTCACCGAACGGTGAGGGAAGAGGTCCGTTCCCACGACCTCACCGAACGGCGAGGGAAGAGGTCCGTTCCCACGACCTCACCGAACGGCGAGGGAAGAGGTCACCGTTCCCATGACCTCACCGAACGGTGAGGGAAGAGGTCACCGTTCCCATGACCTCACCGAACGGCGAGGGAAGAGGTCACCGTTCCCATGACCTCACCGAACGGTGAGGGAAGAGGTCACCGTTCCCATGACCTCACCGAACGGTGAGGGAAGAGGTCACCGAGAAGGGTTCGCTCCTTAGTTTGGACCCAGAGGACGTATCGTCCGTCTAAATTTTGAGTTGTTCAAGTCAAAATTCGACTTTTTAGAAACAATTTTTTCTTAAATTGGATCCTAAAGTTTATCGAAATTGGTTTAGATTTGTCATTAGCACTTGTGATTTGTGATTTACACTTACTTGTACCTTATTGACTGACCAAATAGTGTAAAAGCCTTCAGTTAAGACAGAAGACTCTGAACTGCCGCAAGTCCGGAATCAAGTGTAATTCGGGATTGCCTCCTACAGGACAACGGAGGAGATACAGGGGAAACACCCCTCCTGTAGGACTCAACATACTCTTACCTCAAAGGTTCCAACAGTAGCCTGTTTATGACTCGTCCCAATACTTCATGTTAGGGTGACCCCTTCGTCCCCTCCGGGGATATTCAAAGAGGTGAAATCTCGTAGAGTGCGTTCCCTGTTCCCGTGACGTCAAAAATAGGAAGTCGTAAGGAGTCTACAACGAACTCTCAGCGAGGACCTCCGTGCGTAAGGTCCTTGAATCGTTACACAACTCGTCCACCGTTTCACTCAAGGTGGTCACTTTCCTGTGGGGTCGCTTTGGACGTCCCCGATCGTCGACCCTCCTCCTCGTTCGCGTTCGCTTACGGTCGTCCCTCCGCTGTGCCCTCTCCGTGCCCGTGGTAGACGACATTTTGACGGGGGCTCTCTCTTCTACCCTGTAAGACCTGTGTGCTCACAGACGATTTGTTTCCACGTCTGTGTTGTGTACTAGAGGACGTAGGGGACCTCACCCCAACCAATACGACGTCGATTTTTCGTAGGCTGAGTATCACCAAGTCAGGGGGGTCTTCAAATAAAAAGTGAGTACCAACGGGTCCCTGAGACCCGTTAGTATAAGTGAGTTTCTGAGTTCTACCATCTTCACGGTGACGGAGTTCGAGTCGTCTGACGTATAGTCTCCCCTCTCTCTCCGAAGCGGAACTGTTAGTTACCAAACCGGACGCCACTGCCCACGGAGAGACGTTCCTCCCGCCCCAGAAACGGTCGACTCGGTGACCCCTTTGGGAGGACCACGGTGAGACAGAACTACCTAGTACATCCCAATCGGAGTATCAAGTCGGGTGACACTCGGTACGTCTACGGGAGACGGTGCATTGGGCTCCTTCTCTCTTTGCTCGGCAATTCCTGAGGGTGTAGGGTTCTGATTGTTGTCGAAATCTACTTAGTTACTGGATTGGGGGTTTCACCGTAATTACCCCGTCTTCTTTTGGTACTCACTCTAAACAAGTGTAAATTTCATTAAAGATTGATTGTACGTTTCGTATCTTTGGTGTTCCTTTTCTCTGACTGTTTAAACTTGTCTTTTTTTTAACTTTTTCAAACTACACTGCTCATATGGTGTCTTTTTATCTCTCAGTTTTCAGATTTTTTTCCACAATTGTACCCTCCTACCTACGATTGAAAGAATTATATGATTCTTCATTCATTCTCTTTAAGTCATGGATCTTCTTTTTCTTCGTACCTTTTTCCGTCAAGTGTCTATTACCGGAAATACACCGAACATTTGTGTACTGTATGTTTTATTTTATCTTTATGACGAAAAAATCAGTAACGAACCTCGTTTTCATGTTTGCATGTTACTTTGAGTCCGTAAAAGTATATGACACCCATCCACACGCTTCTTTAAGTCGGAGATCAAAATAAACATAAAAACTTGTACAAATAATTGTAAAATTCACGTGTAGGAGAAACTGGAGTGATTAAGATACAGAACCCGAAATCTCTATTTGAACTCGGTTACACAACCTAAATACACGTTTATACAAGTTACCTTGTAATAAACAATAATGTTGTGATGGCGGTACATACCTACACTCTCAACCTAGTATTTCTTCCGACTCACGACTTCTTAACTACAAAACCTCAGAAGAGGTTATGGTGTCTGACGTTTCTCTAGTTTGGTTAGTTAGGATTTCCTTTAGTTTAGGACTTATAAGTAACCTTCCGGACTACGACTTCGACTTCGAGCTTATGAAACCGGTGGACCAAACTTCTCGACTGAGTAATCTTTTCTGAGACTGTGACCCTTTCTAACTTCCGCCCGCCTCTTCTCCTGCTGTCTCCTACTCTACCAACCTACTGTAGTGGTTGAGTTACCTGTACTCAAGCTTGTTCGAGAACCTCTACCACTGCCCGTCCCTCCGGACTACACGACTTCAGGTACCCCAGCGTTTCTCCGTCTGCACTGACTCCCCGACTTGTCGTTGTTTGAAGGGGTTTGACTAACAGGTATTTGTCCCTTAAAGAATTTCCTTAATGTCATGTACGAAAATTACCTCATAGTACATCAGTAACTTGTCGTACTTCATCTGAAGACCCCGAGTATACCTTCTAGACCCTACCTGACAATTACTTTGCATCTTATCGTCTTTTTAGATACCACACTAGGGTAAACGTATACAGAACATATACGTGACTTACAACCATTTTCTCCGTACTCACTAACAATTCTCCCTTTTTATACACTCGTCCGATTATCCCCAGGTCTCTCCCTCTGTCCTGGATCTCGCCTGTGATAAATAAAAGACCGCTTCTTATAAATAAGAAGGAAGAAACACAGTTTAGTACATAAAAGGAGAGGGAGTCTAGTGTAAGAGACATCCGTGAAGAAGTAGTACTGAGGTCTCCACCTCGTATTTTGGGTTCGGGCCGGTTTCCCAGATATAGGGTAGGGCACCCGGTGTCACTAACCGGTACTTACAACTCTCAACGTACGACCAGGTTAGTCCCGGTTAGAACCCTGACCGGGTTCTAATATTTTTTTCTTATATTTGAAAAAAAAAAGAACTACACTCAAACCTTTTTAGATACGAGTTTGATAACGTCGTAGACTTATAATACTTTCTACTTTATTTTGTACTTCTTCTTCGTCTCACGTATACAAGTCCCAATCTAGGTACCTGTAAAGTCAATTTGTTCTTTGTTTACTTAGATACGTATGTATTTATTTGTTCGGTGAACAAAAAGGGGGAATTCGTTCAAACTTAATCCTACCTCGACTCTCTCCAAGAAAAAGAAAGAAAATTATAGGAAGGTAAGTCTAACTTATTTGTACGGTAAAAACATCACTTTAGATAAAATATTTATTATTCAGAGATAAGTAAAATATTAATATAAAATTTTCTATTCGTGTTATCCCCCGAACCAATATATTTCTCTCTATCAAGATTGATATTACGTCTCGTTGAGAATTTTTTTATTACTCCTATAAAGGATGTGACAACTACCTTTACATTTAACCATGTCAGTGATGTTTCTTGTTATATCTCGACGGTATATTAGGTCGTTAGGGTGAGGACCCGTATATAGGTCTTTGCTACTTTTGAGATTAGTCTTTCTAGGTACGAGAGGTTACGACCAACGTCGAGACAAATGTTATCGGTTCTGTACCTTCGGTGGATTCGCAGGTAGCTCTCTACTTGCCTATCTCTGCCACTCCATACATACATGTCGCCTTAAAACACGTCAGTACTTTGTCTTACTTTATTACAGTAAACGTTGTTGTACCGACTTGGGTCTTCAATAGTATGTTTCACTTCATGCAGTCTACCTCTTTCTGTTCATTGTATGTTATAGTGAATATACACCTTAGATTTTTTATATATATATATTTACTTGAATAACTGGTTTGTCTTATCTGTATCTTTTGTTTGAATATAAATGGTTTTCCCTATTGTCCCCACCCTGTCCCCTCTCTTTAGTCCTCAAACCTTAATTGTATATGTGTGACTATATGCGTTTTAGCCATTCTTGATCCGGGATGATATATCGTGTCCCTTGAGATGCGTCATAGAACACTTTTGGATGTCTCCTTTTCTTGGACCTTTTCTTGTCCATCGGTAGTTTCACTATACTGAGTGAAAAGACATGGGAACTTTGATTCCGTTACAACGTTTTAATTGGTACGAAGTCACTCTTTTTTCTTAATTGAATTTTTTCCTTACTGTAACCAGAACGACATGAGTACACCTTTCTACGAGACCTTTACACTTATTAAGTCCAAGGTCTTTTGGTGCGTCTCGTATATAGGACAATACCTATTCTTTTGGTAAAATACACGCAGTTCTAGGACTGTCGATATGTCTTTAAATTTATTAGTAACAGTTTCAGGACTCAATGTCCTCCCTTCATGTGAAGGATAAAATATAGCATCACAAACCTTTAGAAAATAAGAGTAGGAGTCCGTTCTTTCAGGAGTTTATATATTCCAAGTACAGTAGAAACTTCTGCTAAGCTTCACTAAACAAGTATAATCCATTGTTTATTTACAAACGCCTCACTCGATTATACTTTTGCTTTTTAATTTTACTTAATTCTTTCTCTAAAACGGAATGTCTCATTCTTTATGAATCGTTGAGAAGACACAGTCTAGCCCACTTAAAGATTATGACGGTCGAGGTGGCCGAAACTTCTCAATTAAGTAAGTGTTGTAGGGTCCGAGATGGGGTCAAGACGAACCAGGAAACATTTACTTCAATAAGACTCCTCTTTGTAAAACAAAACAATGAGATCTAAAAAGGTGCTCCTACCGACAGTCCTATTTGACCCCAATTCAACATGATTGTCTATTTTTGAAAGCCCCCGAAGTCAAGTCAGCGAGTCAGCACAGACAAGAAACACTGGGGTACTTAGCGTCGTGCGATCCGGAGGGACAGGTAGTGGTCGAGGGCCTCAAGTGAGTCTGAGTGCAGGTAGCTCAGTCACTACGGTAGGCCGGTAGAGTAGGAGCCAGCAGGGGAAGAGGAGGACGGGGGTTAGGGAGGGTCGTAGTCTCAGAAAAGGTTACTCAGTTGAGAAGCGTACTCCCCCGGTTTCATGACCTCAAAGTCGAAATCGTAGTAAGGAAGGTTCTTTAGGGTCCCGATTAGAGGAAGTCTTACCTGACCAACCTAGAGGAACGTCAGGTTCCCTGAGAGTTCTCAGAAGAGGTTGTGGTGTCAAGTTTTCGTAGTTAAGAAGTCGTGAGTCGGAAGAAGTGTCAGGTTGAGAGTGTAGGTATGTACTGGTGTCCTTTTTGGTATCGGAACTGATCTACCTGGAAACAACCGTTTTATTATAGAGACGAAAACTTATACGATAGATCCAACTAGTATTGAAAAGAAGGTTCCTCATTCACAGAAAATTAAAGTACCGACGTCAGTGGTAGACGTTACTAAAACCTCGGGTTTTTTATTTCAGACAGTGACAAAGGTGACAAAGGGGTAGATAAAGGGTACTTCACTACCCTGGCCTACGGTACTAGAAGCAAAAGACGTACAACTCGAAATCCGGTTGAAAAAGTGAGAGGAGAAAATGAAAGTAGTTCTTCGAGAAATCGAGGAGAAGTGAAAGACGGTATTCCCACCACAGTGGACGCATAGACTCCAATAACTATAAAGAGGGTAGTTAGAACAAGGTCTACCTCTTCGAGATATGTCAGTTGTTTTTGTTCTGGTCCTCGACTGACACCGAGTCTAGTACTTGAGGAATAATGGTTTAAGTCTGAATTTAGCTTCTTTCATCCCTTTTGGCGATCTGGTAAGTCCATACTAGATTTAGTTTAGGGAATACTAATATATTACCTTCACTCTTTATCTAAATTCCCGGATCCAGACTATCTCACGGACTACTTCATACCTTACTCCAAGCACTGTGACATGTCCTCTGTCCCTAGTTCTGGTAGGGGTACCTTTTCTTTACGTTTTTTTCACTTTACCGTCAGACCCCTCCTGAATGTTTACCGACACTTTTCTTCTCTTCACTTTTCGTTTCTCCTTTTCCTTTCTATATTCGTAGACTTACGTCTTAAGGTTTCTTATCGTTCTTCTCTATTCTTTCGGAAGAAGTCGCTAGTTACGTTTCTTTATCTCCTTTTCTTGTCTTACCCTTTCTGATCTCTAGAGAAGTTCTTTTAATCTCTATGGTTCCTTTGTAAAGTACGTTTCCACCTGAGCTCTTTCCTGTCTTTATCATACCTGGAGTGTCTTCGTCTTCTATAAGTCTTCTCCACCGTCCTTATGTGTCTGACGATGACGACGACGACTCAGCGAAGTCAGCACAGGCTGAGACACGCTGGTGTATCTGCGGTCGGGTGGTCCGAGGGGGCAGGAACCCTAGGAGGTCCGTTCTTGTGACCTCACCCAACGGTAAAGGAAGAGGTTCTTATGTGTCTTATGTGTCTTCTTGACATGTTTTTTCTAGAAGTGTTGGGCCTATTAGTGCTACCACACTAGTGAGTGGATCTCGGCCTGTAGGACCTTACACTTCAGTTCAGCCGGAATCCTTCGTAGTGATGTTTGTTTCGATCACCTCCACTACCTTAAGGTCAACTCGACGAAGTTTAGGACTTTCCACTACGACACTTTCACCACGTGAGTTATACGGTCTTTTAAACCTTTTGAGTCGTCACCGGTGTCCTGACCTTTTCCAGTCAAAAGTAGGTTTAGGGTTTCTTTCCGTGACGGTTTCTTACGAGTTTGATGACGTGTTAACGTGAGTAGAGTGTACGATCATTTCATTACGAGCTTTAAGAGGTTCGGTCCGAAGTCGTTATACACTTGGAACTTGAGGGACTACAAGTTCGACCAAAATCTTTTCCGTCTCCTTGGTCTCTAGTTTAACGGTTGTAGGCGACCTAGTACCTTTTTCGTTCTCTCAAGGTCTTTTTGTCGGAAACTGACACACCTAGTGTTATTTGACACCTTTTAAGACTCTCTCTACCCTTATGGTCTGGAGGACTGGACGGAGCACTCTTTAGACATACATCCAGTCCTTCGTTGTCAATCTTGACCTGTACCTTGTTGTCTGACCAAGCCCCCCAATCTTGGTAGGTTTATATGAAGGACATGTACACTGTAAAGGTTTCGTTTAATCGTTACCCTGACACGAGGAATATCAGTCGGTCCTTGGGTCCATCTACCTCAACGGAGAGTTTGACGCTTAGGCCCTCCTTTCACATGTCTTGCGTCGTAGGACCGTGTGGTACGGGACCAAGGAGTTCGCCGGGGGGTTCCACTCACACCGGGTGGCAGAGTGCCCGGGACGCCCAGAACCCTGACGTAGAGTGTGACCCCCGTCCCTACACGCCAAGGGGGAACGGTTCAGACTCTGTGCCACCCACCCCAAATAGACGTACGCTGTAGCAGGTGTACCTGAAGGAAAAGTCGTAGGGTGAAACCTGAGAGAAGACAACTTCTACGAATACGGACATAGAATTCGGAAACTGGTATCTGCCGAAGGATTTTGTTCCGAAGGAGAGTGAAGTATGAGTGCCGTGTTCTTCTCTCTCTCCCGGACGGGTGTCGAGACGGTGTTAAATCGACGGCAGAAGAAGAAGAATGATATCGACCACTAGTGTCACGTTCACTTAAGGTGGGGAGTGCCCACTAGTATGAACTCTAAGACAAGTAAAGAGTGGAACCCTTACGTTTCCCTCGTGTACAACGGATGATCACTCAATTGTTAAAAGAAATTTTATTTTCAATAGACCTGTAAATTAACGATAAAAATCGTTTATGTTTCCTTTCACTATGTGACGGTACAAGGCATCATACTCAAACCCCGCCCGCCCAGTACCGTATTAGTCACAGTCCACCACTCTTGCCTTACTAATTTTAATATTTCATTTACGAGTGTAAACTTTTTTCCCCTAAAACAAAGTGTTCAAGACTTATTATCCGCGAGATTAAAGAAAACACTTTACCTGACGGAGTTCATCCGGTACAACAACAGAAATACCGGTTCAAACTTGACGTCGTCTCTGTTCGAGATACGAGTAGAAACCTCAAAAAAAAATTGTAAGAAATGAAAACAAGAATAATAAAACAAACAACCAAACAAATAAATGAATAAAAGAAAAAATTTTTAACTCCATTTTAACTGTATGGGGTAAGATAACCACAGTCCGTGTATCCATTTCTAAACGAAAAACATAAGTGACGTTTTATTAGTGGTGTTATTCAGACCGACGGAAGACAATAGTATGTTTCAATATCGTTTGAAGAAAAAGAACACTACTTTTGAAATTTAAATGAGAGAACTGTTGAAAGTTTCAAAATAACTAACATCAGTGGTACGACATGTAATGTAGGAACACTGAATAAATAAAATTTGGACATTCAAGATTGTAAAAAAATAAAAATTTTATTATAAAAACAAAATAAACAAATATCGGCTCTACAGGAATATTTACAAAAGACAAGTTCACAGTGAATAAATATTATTTCGGTGAATTTCAAGGTAATGATTTAAGTGTGGAAGTCATCCTTATTTAGACTTCACTGGAACCATTTGTGTTAACCTTCATTTTTTGGTGTCTCGGAATATAAGAGGTCCTTACTTAAATTGTGACACATAAGGTTAGTCTTTATTACCCGGTATAAATTGGTACACTTTTTACTGATTCTGAAGTGAACCTGTCTTTTGATTAGGAAACTTTACAATAAATTAACGTTTCTTGGACAAATAAATTGTCGTACTTAAACTGATTAATCTAATACTATAGTAATATATTTTCTTATAATAATATAAATATTTCTTAAATTTGATACCCTTCACCTTTTCAGTTCTTTTACGTATGTAACAGTTAAATTTGATAAATTTTGTTATACGCATCCTTTATTTCTGTCGTTTAACACTTCTTATAATAGAGACCTACGACCCTAACCTACAAATGATAAAATTTATGAAACCTTGTTTTTTTTAGGTAATTAAAATATTAATCTTTTTGAATTTGAAACAGACAAAGTTTAGGGTCCTAAAAAGAAACGACAACAAACAACCAAAGTAGACGTGACCAGTATATAAACAACCTAAGTCAAAACCAGAAACGTTGGTTTTCTTCGAGAAATCTTGTTCTCTTCTATTGTCTTCTATTCGTACTTCCCCACTGACTTCCAAAACCTTTACACTCAGTTCTAATAATCTGGGTCGTTTCTCAACTGTCCCACCGTAAATTAATCAACCACCTAAAGGTATCTCTCGTACCACTGCTAAATCCTGTGTTCTCAGTGAGTTAGTAGTAAAGAACTCACTGAAAGTTTTTATTCACTTACTTACCGGGTAGTCCTTTTTACAATTTTGACACCTTCTTCATCAGACGTAACTCATATTACCCTATACCTCCCAGAACATAACTGAGGAAGGTCTTTCCCAACTTCTCTCAATCTGTCACTTTCTCTTTTAGTCTCACGATTAAATCTTACAAGAGTGTTTAGATTTAAGACTCCAAGGTATTCCTTACTGGTGGTTCTGGGTTGACACTGGTCGTTCTCAAGATTCGGACCCCTTGATCCACAGGTCGTTATTCCACTGACCAAAAATTTGAGACCCTATGATTATAAAAACCTATTTTGAGTAAAGTGTGTAAATTCGTAGTGGTTACGTTTCGTGAAATTAGGTCTCTTACAAACTCCAATTTACTAATATTAAATAATTGTGGAGACCTCTCTTCACCTCGAAACTTATATAAGGAAACTAAATGATTACAACCTAGTTCTTTTACTGACTAATACGTCATATAAAACTCCTAGGTGTCTCTCGATTAAAAGAAAGATTTCAGTATAGTCGTTATAAGTACAGAAGTGTCTCGTATGATAGATATTACGTGAGTGTGTGTACGTGAGTGTGTGTGTGTACGTGAGTGTGTGTACGTGAGTGTGTGTATACGTGAGTGTGTGTGCGTACGTGAGTGTGTGTGTGTGAGTGTGTGTACGTGAGTGTGTGTGTACGTGAGTGTGTGTGTGTGAGTGTGTGTACGTGAATGTGTGTACGTGAGTGTGTGTGTACGTGAGTGTGTGTGTACGTGAGTGTGTGTATACGTGAGTGGGTGCGTACGTGAGTGTGTGTGTGAGTGTGTGTACGTGAGTGTGTGTGTACGTGAGTGTGTGTGTGTGTGAGTGAGTGTGTGTACGTGAATGTGTGTACGTGAGTGTGTGTGTACGTGAGTGTGTGTGTACGTGAGTGTGTGTATACGTGAGTGGGTGTGCGTACGTGAGTGCGTGTGTACGTGAGTGTGTGTGTACGTGAGTACGTGTGTGTACGTGAGTACGTGTGTGTACGTGAGTGCGTGTGTACGTGAGTGGGTGCGTACGTGAGTGCGTGTGTGTACGTGAGTGCGTGTGTACGTGAGTGGGTGCGTACGTGAGTGTGTGTGTATACGTGAGTGTGTGTACGTGAGTGTGTGTGTGCGTGAGTGAGTGTGTACGTGAGTGTGTGTGTACGTGAGTGTGTGTGTACGTGAGTGAGTGTGTGTACGTGAGTGTGTGTACGTGAGTGTGTGTACGTGAGTGAGTGCGTGTACGTGAGTGTGTGTGTACGTGAGTGTGTGTGTGTGAGTGTGTGTACGTGAATGTGTGTACGTGAGTGTGTGTGTACGTGAGTGCGTGTACGTGAGTGTGTGTGTACGTGAGTGTGTGTGTACGTGAGTGTGTGTGTGTGCGTGTTGGACAGGAGTAATAGACGTCTGAGGTGACACGTTTATGTGGATGAAAGATTTTAAGTGGACACGAGGGGTTTAGTCATGAGCACCGTGAAAGGGCCAGAAAACATCTGTAAGTTAGACGACAGTGGTTACACGTGTAAGGTTCACTTTCAACTTGTTCCGTTGTGGCATAAGAGCAAAGTCAAAAGAATGACATTTGTGCGTGGGAAACACACCAGATAGATCATAGTGTAAAAAACGTTCAAACGGGAAAAACACTGAAAAGACAAATTTTACGGGGGTTTGTGTCACGACTTCGGGACTTCACGACCGATAACCGGGGTTCTAGTTTTTTTCGACACTACACGAAATACTTCTTTTACTTCTCCAAATCCAGTCGAAGTAAGCTCAGTAGTACGACAACCGACACTGAAATTGCAACTACTTAGTTGTTGTATGTTATCTCTTAACAAAAATTTGTCTTTAATATGTATTTTCTTTCAATGGAAAACTAACCAACTACTTTTACACGGGTCTCCGAAGGTCCTTCGATCGATCGGGACATAAAGGGGAGGATTGCGACACCGGGTTGGTACCAAAGACCAACGTGAAAATATGAAACGTAGAAATAGAAGACTTTGGATTTCAGAAAAGTGAAGTTGAGGGCCTCGAGTCTTTTAGAACCGGCGACAGAAAAATGGTCCGAGGTCATATATCCCAAAGTGGTTCAACGAATACTCTTGCATAGACGTCTAACCAAGAACAAGATGTTCTTGACGTATAAGAGTTTGAAACGGGATTAATGGTTCTATAGTCAGACAGGACTTTATATTCCTTGTCTGACTGCTTTTATTTTTACTGTTATGATTCACGACCACTCCTACGTTTCGTGGACTTTAAGATTAGGAAACGACCCTCCTGACGTTTTACCACGTCGGTATGACCCTTTATCAGACCGTCAAAGAAATAATTTAATTTGTCCGTGAATGACACACTGGGATGTGAAGGTGAAGATTTATAAATAAGTTCTCTTCACTTTTGTCAATAGATGGGTTCCGAACGTACGTTTACGGGTACCGTCGAAACAAGTGTTAAAAGGGTTTGACCTTTATTGGTCCCAGGTAGGTCACTACTTACCCATTTGTCTAATACTATATAACTATTTTACCTGATAATCGTTGTTTTCTTACCTTATAACTATACTCGTTGTCATACCCACTTAGAGTTTTTGTAATCTAACACGTTTCCATTAGCCCAGATTTACTAATGGATGACTTACTGAGGTGAATACACTTGATGTTTTCTGTTTAGATTAAATTTACCTGTCTTCCGTCTGACCACCAACGGACCTCGATCTCCATAACTATACCAACCTACCCTTCCTCGAAATACCCCACTGCTCTTACAAGAATGTAGTAGTAACATTATCAGCAACACACCGAATTATTTAATCAGATTTGAGTAGTTTTCCATACGAATTTTACACACGTAAAAGTCAAGTCAGCGAGTCAGCACAGACTGAGAAACGTTGGGGTACCTGACGTCGTGTGGTCCGAAGGGACAGGTAGTGGTTGAGGGTCTCGAATAAGTTTGAGTACAGGTAACTCAGCTACTACGGTAGGTTGGTAGAGTAGGAGACAGTAGGGGAAGAGGAGGGCGGAAGTCAGAAAGGGTCGTAGTCTCAGAAAAGGTTACTCAGTCAAGAAGCGTAGTCCACCGGTTTCATGACCTCAAAGTCGAAGTCGTAGCCAGGAAGGTTGCTGATAAGTCCTGACTAAAGGAAATCCTACCTGACCGACCGAGAGGAACGTAAAACCACGTACAGATAACACGTAGTCATTTCACCTAAATTTTCATTTGTTTAATATTGGAGTTAAATGAGAAATAAAAGAAACCCAAGAAAGCCACGAGGGTAAGAACCCCCTTTTACGTGCTTACGTCAACCGAAAACCTTACCCTCGGTTGAACGGTTGATGTTTCCTTTTGGTTTGATAACAGATGTTTGAAACATGGGAAATAAGACTACCTTCTGTCTTCGTTATACTTCTCTCTAAGGGAAAATTTACATTCTACATTCTATTATCCAGGTTTATCTCTGTGGACAACTCGTAGGTTCTACTAATTATACGGTCTATACGGTTCGGTACGTAGTTTATCACTCTGTAAATGAACACTCGTGGCACTCGTGCTTCCGAAAGGACACTCAAGCGACGACCCAAGGATCACGGATCTCGTTACACGAAGTACGTATTCGTACATCTTTCTTCTCTAAAGGAGTACTACCTATAAGTTCCATTCACGTCCTCCTTCGGTAGCCAAATACCGTAAAGGTATCTATTCATTGACGATCCACTACCTTGGATGTCACGACACCCACATCTCTCCGCCTTGTTACTTGGGTTTGCCCCAGAGACCTTACCGAAACACCTCAGGTATAACCCTTTTCGCTTGTATTTGTTTTGTCTTCCCCGGTAACCTTCTATGGTCAGTCTTTGCATCCGATCCGCCCGTACCTCTACGTGAGTAAGTAAGCTCCTCAGAAACGGGTCGCCGACACACCAGATCTACGGGCGTGTCTACCGCACCCGACTTCCACCTCTTCCGTCTCGTACAGAGGCAGTAGTGTCTAGAAGATAAGATCACTTCCCCTACCCCTAATTTCTTTGGTCAGAGGGAATTTATGTCTCGTCATGACTATTTCTACTATTTCTTCTTTATTTCGGTTCATTCCCGATGCCTCGCACCCCCCCTCCAACCACGGACTCAAATACGTCCCGACGGTAAATGTGCAACTCCGGTCTCTCATCGGTACACCCACACCCACCTTGTCGAAAGTTCCGTCCACCTTGGGGGGCACTGTTTTGGTGCTCGTTCCCGTGTCTCCCAGTCCCTCGTTTCCCTGTTCCGTTCCTCCACTCTGGACTCTTCCCCTCTCGAGCCCCGTCGTGGAATCCCTGGTGGCATTTCTTAGACTTAATATGAGTTCGTTTTACCCTTTCACCATCTATTTTATATACTATCCTGACTGTGAAATTTTCATGATGAGTCCGAAGAATGTCCGATGTCTCTTGTTCCCGTCGTCGTCCCCGTGTTAACCCTCTGACAGTGTTACCAAGTCTGCTCTCCACCGCGTAAAGACTGGCGTCGTTTTTAACACGGCTCTCCACTCTAAGGTCGATCTAAGGTGTCTATCTCGACCATCCTAAAAGACTACTTAAGCTGTGTCACCATACTTTTCTTCTCTGTAGAGTCCCTATTAAGGTTCCACTCTCGTTTGTCAAACACCTCACTGCTTTACGTTCTTTCGACAATGATCATTTTGTGTTCCCCATTCCGTCCCACCGCGACCCTAATACGACCTTTTTACTCATGTCTATGTGGTGACTCCCGGAGTATACGTACTATATACATATATTCCTAGTGAAACGAGATGAAGACTTACCCCTGAGTAACTTTCTCAAAGTCGTTCCCTTACCACAAGACCCGTTTCTGTCTAAAAGTCTCGTAGAGAGACCATAATGACACATCCACCTTAAGTCTTTAGTCTTTAATCATTTTAGTCTTCATTTGTTCGATCAATCTTCCGACGGTATCACCAGATCACTTTCCACTACTCTGAATTGAACTTGTTTTCAATACTGATACAACTCTTTCCTTACCTAAACCCGTTTACTACCCCTCGATATTTTGACCTTCATAGACAATTAGTTAACCTACACTCCGTTCAAGCCAAACCAAGTCAAGTCAACGAGTCAGCACAGGCTGAGAAACGCTGAAGTACCTGACGTCGTGCGGTCCGGAGGGACAGGTAGTGGTTGAGGGTCTCAGGTGGGTTTGGGTACAGGTAACTCAGTCACTACGGAAGGTTGGTAGAGTAGAAGACAACAGGGGAAGAGGAGGACGGGAGTTAGAAATCTCGTAGTCTCAGAAAAGGTCACTCAGTCGAGAAACGTAGTCCGCCGGGTTCATGACCTCAAAGCCGAAGTCGTAGTCAGGAAGGTTACTTATAAGTCTCAACTAGAGGAAATTCTACCTGACCAACCGAGAGGGACATCAGGTTCCTGAGAGTTCTCAGAAGAGGTTGTGGTGTCAAGTTTTCGTAGTCAAGAAACCACGAGTCGGAAGAAATATCAGGTTGAGAGTGTAGGTTTGTACTGGTGACCTTTTTGGTATCGGAACTGATCTGCCTGGAAACNCAAAGCCGAAGTCGTAGTCAGGAAGGTTACTTATAAGTCTCAACTAGAGGAAATTCTACCTGACCAACCGAGAGGGACGTCAGGTTCCTGAGAGTTCTCAGAAGAGGTTGTGGTGTCAAGTTTTCGTAGTTAAGAAACCGCAAGTCGGAAGAAATATCAGGTTGAGAGTGTAGGTATGTACTGGTGACCTTTTTGGTATCGGAACCGATCTGCCGGGAAACAACCGTTTCATTGCAGAGACAAAAAATTATACGACACAGCCAATCAGTATTGAAAGGAAGGTTCCTCGTTCTCAGAGAATTAAAAAACCGACGTTAGTGGTAGGTGTCACTAACCTCGGGTCTTTTTATTTCAGTCTGTGACAAAGGTGACAAAGGGGTAGATAAAGGGTACTTCACTACCCTGGTCTACGGTACTAGAAGTAAAAGATTTACAACTCGAAATTCGGTTGAAAAAGTGAGAGAAGAAAGTGAAAGTAGTTCTCCGAAAAATCAAGGAGAAGTGAAAGACGGTACTCCCACCACAGTAGACGTATAGACTCCAATAACTATAAAGAGGACCGTTAGAACTAAGGTCGAACACGAAGGAGGTCGGGTCGCAAAGAGTACTACATGAGACGTATATTCAATTTATTCGTTCCACTGTCATATGTCGGAACTTCATAAGGAAAAGAATAAACCTTGGTCAGACAACAAGGTACAGGTCAAGATTGAGAACGAAGGACTGGACGTATGTCCAAAGAGTTCTCCGTCTAGTCCACCAGACCATAAGGGTAGAGAGAGTCTTAAAAGGTGTCAAATAACACTAGGTGTGTCACTTTCTGAAACCGTATCAGTTATTTCCTCTTTGTCTACAAGAAAACTTTGAGAGAACGAAAAAGGTACTAGGTCGCCTACAACCGTTAACCTAGAGACCAAGGAGACGGAAAAGATTTTGGTCGAACTTGTAGACCTTCAAGTACCAAGTACATAACGACTTCGGACCGAACCTCTTAAAACTCGTAATGAAATCATCGTACACTCTACTCACGTTAACACCTCATCAAACCTGTGAGAAACCGTAACGGGAAAAAACCCCAAACTTACTTTTCACTGGAAAAGGTCAGGACACCGGTGACGACTCAAAAGGTATAGAAAACTGTATAACCCAAGTCGTGAAAGTGTCGTAGTAGAAAATCCTAAACTTTATCGANTGAAATCATCGTACACTCTACTCACGTTAACACCTCATCAAACCTGTGAGAAACCGTAACGGGAAAAAACCCCAAACTTACTTTTCACTGGAAAAGGTCAGGACACCGGTGACGACTCAAAAGGTATAGAAAACTGTATAACCCAAGTCGTAGTTAGTTAGTTAGTTATGAAAGTCGTAGTTAGTTATGAAAGTCGTAGTTAGTTAGTTAGTTATGAAAGTGTCGTAGTAGAAAATCCTAAACTTTATCGAGTTGACCTTAAGGTAGTGAAGGTGATCTCTTTTTTCAGATAAAACTGAGGATCTAAACACGTACCCACTGACTTTTATATGATGATTATTAGTTAGTGTAATCTTATTAGATCTTTAGGACCTCCTCATACCCCAATCCGGACGCCTTCTCTCTCCTCTCAAGTCAAATCGGAGATGACAAATGCAAAGGGTCCATACAGTTTCACCTGTGTGTGATGATATATATTTTATTTATTTGTTGGTCCTGGATGACATATCGTGTCTCTTAAAATGAGTTATGAGACGTTACTGGACACACCCTTTCTTAGATCTTTTCTTACCTATATAAATATACATATTGACTAAACGAAACGACATATGGACTTTGATTGTGTTGTAACATTTAGTTAATATGAGGTTATTTTTAATACTTTTTGTTTTAAGAACATTATTGGATACTACTCTTTCTTAGACTTTTTCTTATATACACACACATACTCAGTGAAACGACAAGTAGACTTTGTGACATTTAGTTGTTACGAAGTTATTGTCATTTGCTTGTTTATTTATTAAAAAATTTATTTTTTTTACCTCTTTGGTTCTTCCTTCACTTATATCTACATGATTTCGAGTCCCTTCTCGAGACCCGACCACAGTTTCGTTACCCTTCCAGTTCCCCAGATTCCGAATGTCTGTCGGCACGTTTTAAGTGAGACAACCGAAGGTACATTGTTCACTTTTAATGGTCACTAGCGAAAAACTTATTAAATATTAATAATCTCCGACTTACTCGTAAGGTCTTTATAACGTTATATTTTCACAAGGTAGACAGATCTTGTTGGATCTCAACCCAATATTTCTGTATACTGGCATTGGTCACATTCACACGCGTGATTCAGTGAATCAGCACAGGTTGAGAAACTCTGGGATACCTGACATCGAGTGACCCGAGGAGACAAGTACCCTAAGAGGTCCGTTCTTACGACCTCTCCCAACGGTACGGGAGGAGGTCCCCTAGAAGGTCTGGGTCCCTAACTTGGACACAGAGGATACAGAGGACGCAACCATCCGCCCAAGAAATGCTGATCGTAGTGGACCCTTCGGGTTGTCTCCTATTCCTGGAGGTCATCAGGTGATCTGTAGAATATCCCTGTTTACAGAGACAGGCACCCTCGAACTGAAAGTTCGTCCAATCTTCTCTTCTCCCGTCCCCTGTGGGACTGGGCCCTGTTCGCGACCTCTACGTTATCGAAAGGTGCTGACCGAAGACACACCCACTGCGACACGACTCGGACAACGCCGCACGACGTACGTTGAGCGTATACAACTGGGATCTGGACTAATGGTGTGCGCAGTCGAAACGAGGGGAGTGAGTGGGCTGATATCCAATCTTTCAATTTGGTGAGTCCGTTGAGAGGGACAACTGTGACTATTCGTAGACACCGGTGGTCATTCCCAGTCTCACTTGTATAAGCTGTTGACCTTTATCACTAAAAGTTCAAAAGTAGTTTGCCACCCACTATTGGACCCGTTTCACATCTCCTCTTTCTTATCTCCGGTTTACCTCAAGACCCCTTAGGGTGAGGAACTCTCGGATCCACTTGTCCTTCTCGAAGACTCCCTCTGAGTCTACCTTACTAGTCTTCGGTTTCTCTTTGCCCCTGTACCGGGGGTCCCGTGTTGTCTTGACGGGGAGGTCCGCGAAGGTCGTGCAAGGGAGCTCGCCGGAGTCGGATTCTGTGCACCGGAAGAATGATACTCCGGACTAAGTAAAACAGAGATTCGGAAACGTGCACAATAAGTGAGAGGAGAGTCTATGAACTTGCAGACTAAGTAAGTTTAGTAACAGAGACAGGTATTCAGTGGAGAAGTCTCTTCCGAAAGGACTATTAGGACTTATTCGAGCGTACGTAACGTCCGATGTCAAGACAGTGAGTACACGAAGAAAAGGCACCAGCAAAAAAATGGGACTTTACCTCACAACTGTCACACTCTCGATCTTGGCACAGGACGAAACAAATACATTCATAAGGTCCTATATCCTACCATGGACGGTACCACCAGTCATTAATAAATGACTCGCAAGTTATGAAGTTCAGTTCCTCGTTTCACGTTTCTCTCAAAATTACTCAGTTACCTGTTGTCACAGTTTATGTCCTCTTTCTCGAATTTATTTCTCCGTAGGTAACCCAAACTGAGTCAGAGACAGGAATTGTCGAAAACAACTGTCGTGTTTCGTGTCTGGAACCTTTACACGTTCCGTAAACTTTCGTCGTATAATATTATGCTACATTTACCATGTTCTCACACCTCGTAGTCTACTCACTGAAATATTTGTGAAAAAGTAAATGAGGGTCGTACTTTCGAGTCGCCAAATGAGACGAGCCCAGGATTCGGTGGGTGAGTGGTGAGACCCTTGTTCCGTTCACCACGAAAATAACTCGGACTAAACTTCGATACGGAAACCACGGACAACCGAACGTTTATAAAGTCAGTACAGACAAAAGTTCCCTCAGTTCACACTGACCAAGTCGAAAGTAACGAGATTCCAATACGTCACTGAGAACTAGTATGAACAGTCAACGTTTTAAAACTAGTCGAAGTAAAAGCCTCTAGTGAGTGTCTTAAAACACTAGTAGGTATACTTTCCCTTCAAAAGTGTAATCTTTGTCAATGGACTTCTAATACTAAGTCGACCTATTATCCAAAACTAACGGATTTATACAGTCACAAAATTTCTCAAATGGTCTATAGAACGGACGGAAATATTTAAATAACTTACAATTCCTAGAGCGTAATACCCACTGGTGCGTACCGTCCCTGTCCCCGTCCGTTTTAGACCAGGAGTGCAGTAGGCGGGTCCATCCACGAAGACTCCCGTAGGTAGCGGAATAGGGTAGGCACCACCAGAGACAGGTGTCCCCACTGTGACGAACAGAATAGACCTCGAGCCAGCCAAGTCAACGCAGTGGTACCTCTGGAGGGAAGAAGACCACATGTGTTAGTGCCCGGCGACCAAGAGGACTCCGGAGACTCGGGATCAACCGGTTTCAGTCAGTAGACGGAAGAGGAGGCGGCGTGACGTTTCACCCTTTAAGACTGTAAAGATTTCAAAGTGGTCGGAGCCACCTGCGTCGCCAGTGAGAGAGAGTCGCAGACGGCGGAGGAAACCCACACAGTCGGATCTAAAGTAGTCGCAGAGTCCCCCAAACAGGAGGCGAAATCTGAATGGGGTCCTCGCACGTGCGACTGGGAGGGAACCCTCCTGTAGATAACGGAGGTAGCGTAAGAGAAACGAGAATGAAGACACTGTAAGTCCCTTAAAACAAAGGATTCAACCGGAATTCACTTTCACTATACTTTTACAATCGACGAGTCAGCACAGACTGAGAAACACTGGGGGACCTGACATCAGGCGGTCCGAGGAGACAGGTACCCCAAGAGGTCCATTCTTATGACCTCGCCCGTCGGTAAGGGAAGAGGTCCCCTAGAAGGACTGGGTCCCCAACTTGGACCCCGAGGACGTAACGTCCGTCTGGGAAACGACGGACTCGGTGGTCTCGTCGGAATTTCTGAATCCCTTTCGACACACGTACAGGACCACAAAACAGGAGTCGGAAATCTGACATCGAGGAATGATAAGGAGAGGAGGTAACAACTCCAAAAACCTGAGTTGTCGACTCTTCGGTGAGGAAAGAGTAAAAGACGACAATATAGGGGAAAGATTTTGTTAATCTACTCTTGTCGTATCGACCGGCTCGTCGCCCGGTCGGTCTCTGGCGCCACTCTCCGGTGAACCCCGCACACCCACGCCAGTCCGACCGATTATAAGATTGGAATAATAAGGTAGTAAGTCGCTTTACAGTTGGAAAGTAAATCTTTATTCTCAAGACTCAACAGTCCAACACACTAAAGGGGAAAACGACGAAGTACGAGAGGTACTGAATTGTCTTTCCAATCACTCTTAAGTTTCCCTTTTAGTTCCATCAGTTCGTCGTCTTGTCCATGCTCTCTTCGAAATTAAGAGTCCCAAAAGAGGCTAAGACAATGACTTCGTAAGAAACACAAGAACTATACACTCATCAACGTCATGATTGGATTGGATAGTGGGCGGGGGGACTTCTTTACTATGTCCCCATGTATTTCCTGTGTTCTCAGGAACGAACCACTAACAAAAGGAGTGGATAGAGGACCGGATGGGAGAGACGGTTTCGAGACTTTATAGTTGGGAATTATGCGTGTGTGTCCGTGTATGTGCTCCCGCTCCCTACGTGTGCGACCTCTTGATGGTCGCAAGAACGGACCTCTGAGGGTCCCTGCCGCCTCGGAGCACCCGACGGTAGATACCCCAGCGTCTCAGCCTGTGCTGACTTCGCTGAGTCGTCGTCGTCGTCGTCGTCGTGAGAAAATTTCATATTTCCACCTCCACCCTCCCCCCAAGTCCTACCCCTTGTGCACATATGGACACCGCCTAAGTACAACTACATACCGTTTTGGTTATGTCATAACTTTTCGTTAGTTGGAGGTTAATTTTATTTACTTAAATATGTCTTTTTATTTCATGTTTCCGTTAAGAAATGAGGTATCTTCAAACAAAGGTCTCTTCAAACCTAAACCTGCAACTTCCCTTCTTCTTTTAGTCTCCTTTGTTCGTTTGTTTTATCTCCAAGCGTAATCGCCCCTAGGCCACAGAGGAGAGGGCTCACGTAGAAAGGTAGCGGCGGAAGAGACAGAAATCCCGCTCTGGAGCCAATAGTGCGTGAACTCTTCGAGACCGGCGACTCGACCTCTGTCGAACGTCTCGACCTCTGACCCGCCCCGGATCTCTTTCTCTCTCTGAACTCCTACTGCTCCTTGACCTCCTCTCACTCCCGGACCTCTTGCGGACCCGCGGCCCTCGTCCCTCCGACAGAAGTCTCCCACCGCGCAAGGGTGTCTCTTCGGTAGCAGCGGCACCCCTTCCGGAGCCTGGGACCTCTCAGGCGCAAATTTACTCTAATCGGAGACTCTAGCTTCAGCCACTGTGAACCCTCAGTGTCCTCTTCGGAGAGTCGAAAGTCTCATTTAACCAGTTCATTAAGGGTCCAACGGACGTAGAAGTCAAGGCTCCACAGCAAAGACAACAACTTAGTGTCGCACAACGAAACAGTACGTGAGTCTAGTAGCAACCTCAGACGCAAAATACAAGACTATTATTCGGGGAACTTCGGTCGTTAACGTCGCAAATGTTGCGCAGGACACTGTAAACCAAGTGTTTCTCGTGAATCCGTACAATTAAGTAAGAGAGGTAACTGCAAACGAACTAAAATAAGGTCTCAATAAAGATTACATAAACGAAACAGAGCGACTCACCTGACATTCGAAGGACTTCCGTCCCTGGTCTAGAAGTCGAGAGAGTAGCACGGATCCTCTCGCTGTACGGGTCGATCCCTCGAGTGACTCATGAACAATTACCTGACTCACTGACTGATCTTTAAAGGGACTCCGGGACTAAGATCCTTCACTTTAGAAGTCGAGCGGGGTGTTTTACTTACCTGTTTTTGACACTCACTTTACCATTTCGTAGAGGTCCAAAGAATTACGAAGACTATTAAAGTAACTGTTCCTAGAACGTAAGTAGTGTGAACAAACCAACGACCATTGACTTTGAATAAATATAACCGAAAATGTTTTACTTACTTACTTGAATTATTTTGATTTAAATAAATGAGTGCATTGACTGTTCGAGTTCTAGAACAACTAACCTAGACATAGAATCCCTGGGTTAATACAGTTGGTCTGGTCAAGACAGAGGGAACGACAAGAGACGAAAGAAGTCGTAATGAAAATATAATTGTGTCTAAAAAGTGAGTGTTCCCAGGACCATCGAGGAATAGGAAGATCCTTTCCGAGTCCCGACTGTGGACTAACAACATTGTCAGACTGGTCCCAGTAACAGTTCCTGGACTTACACTATAACCTTAATAGGTCCAGACGCAGTATACGAGTAGGATTCTGGTCCACTACCCGAGTCGATCTGAGTCTGACGGAGATCCCCTCCTTGTAAAGGGGAGTTTTAATCTCGTGACAAACGGTTTCCTCTCACTTACGACATATACGTTTTCGAAGTCGATAGATGTTCTCTAAGAGACAAACCAAAAAGGGTTTACCTCGTATTAAAGACAAGGAGTTTATTTAATTGGACAGAAAGTACTGTGTTATAACTCGGTTATAGTAATATCCGTTTTGTGGGTGTTTGTTTGTCTCTTGTTTGTCGAGAGGGAGCGGAACCCACAACCCTCGACGCACATACAAAGGAGGACCTTGAAAACTCCTTTACCTTTACCGAGGGCCCGGGGAGTCAGGGCAGCGATGGTGAGGACAGTAAAGTCCTCGGACCCAACGTGTCAACGACTTCAAGTGAATTATATCTCAAAAAGTCTAGATTGACACGTAGTGGACCCCAATAATCCCTCAGGACTGACAAGAAGTCACGAGTACAAGTCTCCAAGAATCACTCGAACCACTTCCTCGATCGGTAACCTCCCTACAAACGAACAAAAACGTTTGTGAGATCACTCAAATGCACGTCGGTCTTGACCCCTGGAAACGTTTAGAAGGAGAAAAACGTTACTGAAATTCTCCGAAATATTTAGTCCTGAGTACTTGTCACTTGCGTCAACATGGACTGTATCAACGTCGCACTTTGGTGTCTGTCGACGTGCTGAGTGGGGTCCACATGTAAAGGGAGACAGGTAGTGTGGAGACGTTTTTGGCCGTTTACGTCGACATTAGTGGCACCTCTCCAAGTGTCTTTCCAACTGTGGTTTCTACACAAAGAGGAAAACGAGTACACGATTAAAAGAAAAGTGTAATTATTTGTCACCGACCAAATGCCAAAACCGTCTCAAGACGAAGGTTCAATTATACGTAACACTCACTGTCCCTTCGTTGCAAAAGGGTTCTTGAAGTCGTAGCAAACACCAAATCTCCAGTGAGTATTACCGAATTTCTCAAATCGACCTCAAAACTAGAGCGTAAAAGAAAAAAGAAAAAGAAAAAGACGTCTTGCGACAATCGAAAAGAATAAAGTAATTTATACAAAGAAGTTCTTCCATGTCCGACATGGTTCTTGTTAGAACGGTCGACTAAATTAGACATATACAGTTATAAAAGTTCTTTGAATCCTTCTTTACTTATTACTTCACTTTGTATAGTCGTCGCCATGACTTTTCCCCGTTCAGCACCTGGTGTCTTAGGTGTGTTTTGAATATGTGGTAGTCTATGTCCACTATAGATTTGAACCTTCAGAGTCACCCCATAGTACTCTTGTATAAAGACGGAACCACACTACTCTTACAAACTACTCCGACATCGAGTTCGCTTACATCCTAGACCCCAGAACCTTTTTAGTCTAAATTCTATAGACAAGGCAATAAAGGTGTGTAGTAGTTTTATACACCTTTAAGGTAATAAAACCGTTTCTTTGCCGTATAGAGTTTAACAAACGGAAGGTCGACGGAGATTCTATAGACTAAACCCCAAACCTTTTAGTCTTATTGTGTTTCTTCTGGTTGCTTCTGAACGTCTCTTCCGACTAGTCATTTTAAGTTCTCACTGGATACAGGAGAAGTCTTGCTACTGTCTTGACAACATAATATCTAAGACTCTTCTACTATCCTTTAGTTTTCAGATGTCATTTACTTTGACAGTGACTTAAAAGAGTTAGACTACCAAGTTTGAGGTATGAATTCGTGTCAATTACGAGATTAACTGAGGTATTTCGAACGACAAGAAGTCGGTGATTCATGACTAGGAAACACTGGGGTGCCTGACGTTGTGTGGTTGGAAGGGACAGGGGTATTTCGAACTGAACTCAATCTCCCCTTAAACTGAAAACTTTGACTGTGTGTTTGAAGTTCTATTGATTTCTTAAACGACTAACAAAGACCGGACTTAAAAATAAGGAAAACTACTTTCCTAGAAGGGGAAACCGAGTCGACAATTTCTTAGGTGGACGTTACACCCTCTGGACCCAAACCTTCTGGTCCCAAGAAGGGACCGAACCTTTCTAGGGTACCTCTTCCCTTCCCGATGGGTGAGGTCATAAGACCGGACCTCTTAAGGTACTCGACACATCAGGTACCCCAACGTTTCTCATCCTGTGCTGACCCGCTGAAAGTGAGTGAGTGAAAGTGAAACTGGTTTCTATAATGTTCTAAATGTACAATTCTTCCTCTCCGTCATAGTAGAGATTTTATTACATACTCATGAGTTTATCCCGTTTCAAACTTATTCTACAATTTACATTCTCCACCACAAAGTCTTCAGTATAGGATTTTATTTCATAATCCGGTTATAATTAATAAAGAAAAGACTACATTTCTCATAAACTATAAATCCCTGTGTACATGGTATTTGGGTGGTACCTTTAATCGTTTCAGACTCCGTATTACTCTATCTCTTGTTTATACTTGTAACTAATTTGGAGTCCGGGCTGAGCTCCCTACCTAGACGGCGAATGAAAACTACGGCTGCACTCTACCCAGCGTGGTCGTCCTTCGTGTCACACACTCTCAAGGCCCACGAGGTGTGGGACTGGTTGTAAACCACAACAGTCAGAAACATTAAAATCTGTAAGACCCTCTTCATCTTACCGTAGAATAGTGCCGAAATTAGACGTAAAGAGACTACTGATTACTATAACTTGTAAATAAGGACACGAAAAAAGAACGGTAGACAAACAGAAGAGATATCTTTACAGACAAGTGTAGAGAACGGGTACAAAAGTAACCCACAAACTCAAGAATAGTAGTTCAACATTCTCAATAAATATACGAGACTACGTTCAGGGAAAGGTGTATATACATAACATTTATAAAAGGGGGTCAGACAACGGACGGAAAAGTAAAGGAATCGTGACGGAAATCTTCTCGTCTTTCAGAATTAAAACTACTTAGAATGTATATTCTTTGAGACGAAATACAAAACGCGAAAGACACAGGGCAGAGTATAAAAAAAGTATCAGATTCTAACTTTGCTAACAGAAGATCTTCTAAATACTCATTTTGGTGCACCTTCTAACTAAATTGAAAATACTTTAATGTGTATGGGAATGGTATGTCGGGTCCTTAAGGACCATCCTTAAATGGGTCCTCTTTACTTTCGTACAAGTATCCTTCTGGACTTGTGTTTACCGATATCAGAGGGATTAAACTTTGTCGAGTTTGCTGGTCGTTTCCCACTTACCTGTTTTTCCATACCGTATGTGTATGTACACCTAATACATACGTGTCGTCATTCTTCCCCGACGACGGCCACGTGCGTCGTCCTACCCAATTGGAGCTTTGTAATACGTCCCCGTTTTCTCTGTCTTCGTTTTCGTGTGTTTGCAGGTACACTTTAAGACCTTAGTCAGGTATCACTATCTTTTGGCTAGTCACCAACGGAGGACCTCATTCTCTCCTAAAAAGACTCATGTACGTACTCCGTAAAGAACCTCACCACTACCCTTACAAGATATAGAACTGACGTCACACCAATATACCCACATACTCGAACAGTCTTACGTAATTGACAGGTATGAATTGACACGAAATTCCATACATTTTAGTTTTCGCAAACGAGTTTCTACCATTTTTTTTTTTATGGAATCTCAATCGGTTATCATTATTATATGAATCACCTTTGTGTGTAACTGATTAAAAATTCTACACTATTAGTACCCATCTTTAAGGTGGACAATTGGGGGGTCTAGTACTGTAATAGTACTATAAAATTTTATTCTGTAAAATAAATTATCTTTAAACTTTTTATGTCTTTTCAATTTTCTTGGTTTTCTTTAGCGAAGAATAGAGTTACGAATTTCGGTCGGAAAGAAGAGACGAAACGCCAAAGGAAAAAGTGACAAATCGACGATTCAATACAGGTCGTGAAAACACTGGGGCACCTGACATCGGACGGTCAGAGGAGACAGGTACCTTAAAAGACCCGTTCTTGTGGTCTCACCCAACGGTAAAGGAAGAGGTCCCCTAGAAAGTCTGGGTCCCTAGTTTGAATCTAGAGGGTGTGACGTCCGTCTAAAAAATGGAGACTCGGTGGTCCCTTCGGGAAATCTTATGACCTCACTCAACGGTAAAGGAAGAGGTCCCCTAGAAAGTCTGGGTCCCTAACTTGGATGTAGAGGACGTAACCGTCCTTCTAAAAAAAAAAAAAAAAAAAAAATGGTGACTCGGTGGACCCTTTGGGGAAGAAAAAGTATGAACATTAGTATAAGAAATTGTGAACTGTATAATGTAACCTGTCTAATGACGAAAAAGGTACATTCTTAAAAGGGTTTATTAAAATGTCAAAAATATTTACACTAAAGTTTTCAATGTATTATAAGTCTCTTTATCTGTAATACTTAATGAACTTCTACAGAAGAAAACTTGTGAAGTCAAAGAACAAATGAAAACTTAAAAAGGAATAGATTCCAATACCGCTAATTGTATGTTGTAAAAGGGGTGAATCTTATGAAGGAACTATATCTAAGGGTTTGTAGAACTAGTTTCCCATTACGTCAGTCACAATAATGAACTTTGGTTTTCTAACTCTGAACAGGTAAGACACACCGAAAAGAGAATCCAAAGGTAAGGTCTTCGAGAAAAGAAGGAAGTGAAAGACTACTTAATAACAAAAAAACTTCGTCCCTCGATTCCTCTTTCTCCTAAAAGTGGATGAGAAAACGTACATGACACGACGGACTTAATCGGAGTAGATAGACAGTTTCACGGGTCTTTGGTACTACTATCCTCGACACCTTTATCTACAGATCGTATACCCCTGGACGAATATTAAAGAACGAGTGTCGTAAATAGGGTGTATGTCGTAAATAGAAATTTTCTCGTTCTGATTACTTGGGCATACATAACAAAAGATGAATATCTTGTAGGAGTAAACTTTATGTAGGGTGCCTTTTATTTCGAGACGATTACTCATTCCTGAACGTTACGAAATATCACTCATCTTAGTATTGCGGAACCATATTAAGAACGAAAACGGTGACTGGAATAACCCAGTAAAAAAAAAAAAATTAATCTCTCTGGTAAATAACAGACATTTTACGAAACTAGTAAAGACTAGATCTCATGATACAGTGATGTGGTAAATTATTTTTTTATAGAACGAAGTTCTTTTGACCCTAACCAGTTTGGTTAGTGACCCCTCCGTAGGCAAACCCCCACAATAAAAACGTAACTGTTTCCCAAGTATTTCTCATACACGTCTTTATCGTGTAATGTTGACGCCGAACACATTCTTTTTAAGTTTACTACTCGTCGAAGAAGTCCTTACGTAGACAGTGATTCACAATCTGTTACGTCTTCTCACCAATCCGAGACAGAAAATTTTCGACACACAAACCCCCGTTCAATGTGCCGGATAGGTTCAGAACTTCTAGGTGCAGAATGTGTTCTACTCAGAAAACATTTTGCTCGCTTCCCTGTCGAACGAGTATTCAACGACACTTCAAGGCTATTCTAATTCGTACACTTGACGTGTGGAGGAGGTACTGTGGGTGAGTCATTACGAGCATTAACACCGACGCGAGTATCCTTTTCGTCCTGGACCCCTATCAGGTAGTACGGAGTGTTAAGGGGAACAGGGGAAGGGGAAGGGAGAAGAAACTTGAACGCAGTGACCTGTACACAGAGATGGGAGATAACAGAAGATTGAAAGTTTAGGACTGTGAGGGGCACCTTGTCTTTGGTGGGTTCTCTGTGTTTGAGAGACCATTCACAAGAAAAGTGGTGAACCTGACTGTAGCCGGACAGGAGACTTCTGAACTGAGGAGTCGTCAGGAGAGAGAACCTCTTCAAAGAAGGGGGAAGAGTCCTGGTCTCTCTCTGCCCTGACAGGAGGCGACGTGGTCAGACGAAAATCTGGTCCGGGACAGGGAGGAGACACAGAGGACATCGAACCTCCGAGTCAAGGACTTTTGTCTGGTAGTGGAGGAAGAGCCCTGACTACGAACGTCTGAGGGAGGACCGGCGAAGAGACGAAGCAACGTGAGTCGGCGTCGAAGTCACAGGGGCAAAGACAGATGTGAGAAACGTAGTGAGAACCCTTGGACCTAAAAGTCGAGGAGAGGAAGAGAAACTGCACCGGACAGGAAGGGTGGGTGAGACCGTAGAGTCTACGTATAGAGAGAAAGAACCTGGTGTTATAGTGTAGTAATACCATAAAAGATGAGGTACTGTAAGTTAGGTAACTAGAGTAACGGATTGAGTTTTAGGAACTCGAATACAGACGATGGACGGTAATATGTCACCTTCACTGTTCATCTGAGTTCCCTAATAAAGACTATCTGTCTCAAGGACTTCTTGATACCTTCCTCCAAGTACTGTAACATATTCTCCGTCACTGACTCTATAGAGGTTCTTTTTCTTTACGTTTTTCCTTTCACCGACAGACTCCTTCGGAATGTTTATCGACTCTTTTCTTCTCTTCGTTTTCCGTTTCCTCTTCTCCTCTCTATATGGGTAAACTTACGTCTGAAGGTTTCTCATCGTTCCTCTCTATTCTTTCGGAAGGAGTCACTCGTTACGTTTCTTTATCTCCTTTTGTTGTCTTACGCTTTCTGATCTCTAAAGAAATTCTTTTAATCTCTATGGTTGCCTTGTGAAGTGCGTTTCTACCCGTGTTATTTCCTGTCTTTACCATACCTGGATTCTCTTCGTTTTCTATAATTCTGCTCCACCCACCGTACCTTCTTGATATGTTTTTTCTAGAAGCACTGGATCTATTAGTACTACCACACTAGTGAGTGGATCTCGGTCTGTAGGACCTTACGTTTCAGTTCACCCGAATCCTTCGTAGTGATGCTTGTTTCGATCACCTCCACTACCTTAAGGTCGACTCGACAAAGTTTAGGATTTTCTTCTACGACACTTTCACGACGTGAGTTATACGGTCGTTTAAACCTTTTCAGTCGTCACGGGTGTCCTGACCTTTTCCAGTCAAAAGTAAGGTTAGGGTTTCTGTCCGTTACGGTTTCTTTCGAGTTTGATGGCGTGTTAACGTGAGTAGAGTGTACGATCGTTTCGTTACGAGTTTTAAGAGGTTCGGTCCGAAGTCGTCATGCACTTGTCACTTGAAGGTTACAAATTCGACCTAAACCTTTACCGTATCCTTGGTCTCTAGTTTAACGGTTGTAGGTGACCTAGTAGTTTCTTCGTTCTCTCAAAGTTTTTTCGTAGATGAAGACGAAATAACTAATGCGGTTTCTGAAACTGACTCAGTCAAGTCAGCGAGTCAGTACAGGTTGAGAAGGGCTAGGGTACCTGACGTCGTATTCCGGAGAGACAGATAGTGGTTGAGGGTCTCAAATGAGTTTGAGTAAAGGTGACTTAGCCACTACGGTAGATTAGTAGAGTAGGAGACAGTAGGGGAAGGGGAGGACGGAAGTTAGAAAGGGTCGTAGTCCTAGAAAAGTTTACTTAGTCAAGAAACGTAGTCCGCCGGATTCATAACCTTATAAGCTGACACACTTAGTGTTTTTTGACACCTTTTAAGAAGTTCTCTACCCTTATGGTCTGGCGGACTGGACGGAGAACTCTTTAGACGTACGTCCAGTTCTTCGTTGTCAATCTTGACTTGTACCTTGTTGTCTGACTAAGGTTTATCCTTTTCCTCATGCAGTTCCGACATATAACAGTGGGACGAATAAATTGAATATACGTCTCATGTAGTACTCTTTGCGACCCGACCTACTTCGGGTTCGACCTTAATTCTAACGGTCCTCTTTATAGTTATTAGAGTCTATACGTCTACTATGGTGGGAATACCGTCTTTCACTTCTTCTTGATTTCTCGGAGGACTTCTTTCACTTTCTCCTCTCACTTTTTCAACCGAATTTCGAGTTGTAAGTCTTTTGAAAGGACCTTTTAGGGTACCTGACGCCTCGGACCATCCGACGTCAGGTACCCCAACGATTCTCAACCGGTGTTGAAGTGAAAGTGAAAGTGAAAAGTGAAAGTACGGAACCTCTTCTTTTACCGTTACCTGAGGTCATAAGAACGGACCTCTTAGGGTCCCTGTCTCCTCTGGCTATCTGACACCAGATACCCCAATCTGTCTCAGTCTGTACTGTCTTCACTGAATCGTCGTCGTCGTCGTTTCGAGTTGTAAGTCTTTTGATTCTAGTACCGTACACCAGGGTAGTGAAGTACCATTTATCTACCCCTTTGTAACCTTTGTCACTCTCTGAAATAAAACCCCCCGAGGTTTTTAGTGACGTCTACCACTGACGTCGGAACTTTAATTTTCTGTGAACGAGGAACCTTCTTTTTGGTACTGGTTGGATCTATCGTATAATTTTTCGTCTCTGTAATGAAACGACTGTTTCCAGGTAAATCAGTTTCGATACCAAAAAGGTCATCAGTACATATCTACACTCTCAACCTGATATTTCTTTCGACTCACGTCTTCTTAACTACGAAAACTTGACACCACAACCTCTTCTGAGAACTCTCAGGGAACCTGATGTTCCTCTAGGTTGGTCAGGTAGGATTTCCTTTAGTCAGGACTCACAAGTAACCTTCCTGACTACAACTTCGACTTTGAGGTTATGAAACCGGTGGACTACACTTCTCTACTGAGTAACCTTTTCTAGGACTACGACCCTTTCTAACCTCCGTCATCCTCTTCCCCTACTGTCTACTACTCTACCAACCTACCGTAGTGGCTGAGTTACCTGCACTCAAACTCACTTGAGACTCTCAACCACTACCTGTCCTTCCGGACCGCCCGACACCAAGTACTCCAACGTTTCTCAGCCTGTGCTGACTCGCTGACTGGACTGAACACAGACGATAGTGAAGGGAAGTGGAGAACCGATCTAAACAGTACTTTTCAAGAGGGAACGTTTATGCGGTTGTGAGAACAGGAGAGAGGGAGACAACACACTTCAAACATTTGAGATGGCCGGGACCAGGTTGAAAAGGACGGAAAAGGTATAGACGTGTACTTCCTCATGCTGTATCGACTCCCCTTTTTTTTTAGTTCTTAGTCTGGAGTTCCTAAAGAATTGTGAGTGACAAGTTGTTATTTTTTTTATTATCTTTCACTTCAACGAGTCAACACAGACTGAGAAACGTTGGGATACCTGTGGTCCGAGGAGGCAGGTACCCTAAAAGATCCGTTCTCAGGACCTCACCCAACGGTAAAGGAAGAGGTCCCTTGAAGGGTTGGGTCCCTAACTTGGGTCCAGAGGGTGTAACATCTGTCTACGAAATGGCAGACTCGGTGGCAAATGTCTAAATAGGATGAGAATTAATAAAGGGAGAGAAAAGTCGATTATCGGATCACAACAGTACATTCAACTTTGGTGTTCTGTGTTTTGACAGTAAAAGGGGGGTACTAATTTGACTGAACAAGTTCAGGTAGACGTCGTCATTGGTAGGAGAGAAAAGAATGACAATTTTACTTCACTATGAGGAGGAAAGTCTCCAACCATGGAGACATATAGGAAGACTCGAGTAGAGGAGAGAGTAACAATTTACAAAACGGGTGGACCGGGAAGAGACAGAGTATAGTAGTTAGAAAGAGAAGGACTCACTAACAGGGGTATTGTGGTTGAACGGTAGAACAGAGGCTACGGGTGTAAAGGAGGTGGGACAGTGAAGAAGTAGAGGACGGGGTACAGGTATGTGTAAAAGTATCGAGTTGAAGGACTCTAACCAGACGCTTCCTATGAAGAAGTAAAAGTAACTTAGGTCCAGTCAAGTCAAGTCAAGTCATCGAGTCATCACAGACTGAGAAACGTTGCGTACCTGACGTCGTGTGGTCCGGGGGGACAGGGAGTGGTTGAAGACCTCAAATGAGTTCAGTACAGGTAACTCAACCACTACGGTAGGTTGGTAGAGTAGGAGACAGCAGGGGAAGAGGGTGGAAGTTAGAAAGGGTCGTAGTCCCAGAAAAGGTTACTCAGTAGAGAAGTGTAGTCCACCGGTTTCATAACCTCAAAGTCGAAGTTGTAGTCAGGAAGGTTACTTATAAGTCCTGACTAGAGGAAATCCTACCTGACCAACCTAGAGGAACGTCAGGTTCCCTGAGAGTTCTCAGAAGAGGTTGTGGTGTCAAGTTTTCGTAGTTAAGAAGACGCGAGTCGAAAGAAATATCTGGTGGAGAGTGTAGGTATGTACCGGTGACCTTTTTGATGTCGAAACTGATCTACCTGGAAACAATCGTTTCATTACAGAGACGAAAAATCATGTGTCAGATCCAACCAGTATTGAAAAGAAGGTTCCTCGTTCACAGAAAATTAAAGTACAGACGTCAGTGGTAGACTAAAACGTCAGGTTCTTTTACTTCAGACAGTGACAAAGGTAATAAAGGGGGAGGTAAACGGTGCTCCACTACCCTTAAGTCGGAAACTGTGTGAGATCTCACCGACGGTGGGGACGACAAGACGACGTTGACGAAACCGACTTTGGTGGTTCTTCGAAGTACCTGGCTAAAGTTTCTGACTAAAAGACAGGAACAGAAATTACCAATGGATTGTCGTAAAGTACCATAGAAATCATTATTTGTCCCGAGACCAAGAGATTTTAGCAGGTTCTCCTTCTTGACAGACTACCCGCTAGGAAGTAGAAGAGAGAGTAAAGAGACGACAGGGACTCTACGCACAGGAACCCCCGGTGCAGCGTCGTGTCGGGGACGAGGAAGGGGAAGGAGTGAGGTGTAGGTCTACCCCTGAGTTCCGCAGAGGATACCATAGAGAACTATAAGGGTTAAGTCCGCCTTCTGAGAGTTCTAGAGAGTCGTGTCGACCTTGTACAATTTTTATCGACTTCATTTTTGAGTCCTTAGTGTTTCGGGTCGTTTATTTGGATCTGTCTTAGGTAGTTCGGTTGTAGAACCAGGTCTCCGAACCGAACAAGTAAGCGTCGAACCTCAGGGATCTTAAGACTAAGAATTTCCTTACCAGACACCAGGGGACCGACGGGTAGTCCCAGAGGAAACCTACGGTCAGTAAAAAACTATGAATCTGTAATTTCAACTTATCCTACGAACAAGTATCGGGAATAACAATGTTTACTGGTTCTCGATAAACTTGTCTTGGACGACTTAATTTATAATCAATTGGGTTGAAACAACCCAATATGTCAACCATAACTCACTATGTATGACCTTCAACCGTGAATACTTGATTTTACCGATTTATTGATTTAAGACAGTTCCTGAAATACACTGTTTCGTCAGACCACCGACGTGTAAACCATTGTACTACTTCGAGGGAGATTATTATGTGTACTGGTTCATACATGTCATGTATATACCATGACATACCATATCATTGTTCATACGTGACAATGCACATACACCTTCCCTCTGACCGGAAACCGAATCGAGATCTACCCCCGTCACGTTTGTACCCTCGAGGGGGTAGAGTAAAAACAGAGTGCACCATCTACAGCAGAGTCGTTGTGGGAAATCCTTGTGAAGAGAGAGGTTCGACCTGTCTGTCTCCTTCCCGGAGTCTTCTTTTGAAAAGTCAACTATAAAACTCCAACCTGAACTTTCCGTTGAGTGTGTAAATCCGCCCCCTTGAAACAACGGAACCCGAACATGAAATTCTTGCGACCAATGCAAACCCCACTGACCTATACGTCAGTACCCCCTTTCAGACAGTACAACTCCGTCTACCCCTTGTTCCGTTCCTCTGTAGGGAAACAAAACCGCTCAAGGTCTTGCAAACGTAAAGACTCTGGTCCTTTTAAAGTTTTCACTCTCCCGTTGTGCCTTTCTACCGAAAAATAAAATGGTTTAATCCTGGGGTTTTTTCGTTATACATTGGACGATAATTTTCTCTCCTGATAAGTACTTTATTCTACTCCGTCCTGTGCTAGAGTCTTGTTTATTTCATTCATATCGAATGGTAGGTATAACACACCGGACATTAGAATCTATCGGGCATACGCAAATTAAATTACGTCGTATACTTTCGAAGTAACGTCAAACAATAAGACATAAAACGGTGTGACACACGGTTACTTTTGGACGGTCTCCAAAGGAGACCGTATACCCTGGGTCACGAGGTAGTCTGTCGAAATATTTCGACAGTTTATACTTAGTCTAATGGTTTAACACATAAGAAAAAATGATAAAAGGACAAAAGGGGATACGAACTTAGGTACCCTTTCAAACTAAATGTATAAGAGTAGAGTAGAGTCAATTTTTTTTTTTTAACTGAGGTAGACACCCCGGTCACCTGAGAGACTGTGGTCCTGTCACAACGAGGATACGCCCACAAAATCGTTAGAGGTCTTTTTACGCTTGAAGTCCTTTGTCCGGAACCCCTACTTCCGGGTCTACCAGGAGTGTAAGCTCAAGAATGGGACACAATAGAGGACCCCCAAACGTCAAGTCCCAGGAGGACCCGTGACCCCGAAAGAGATTCTCTTGAAGGAGCACTAAGACCTTCACGGAGAACCTTAAGAACTTTCTTACTTTCCTGTTAGTCTGTGGGATCAGGGAGGAGGGTGGACTTCTTTGCTTTTCCTAAAGGGTTTTGCAGAGTCGTAGAGACGTAAAGGAGGACCCCTCTCTATGGTCACACCCGTTCATCTCGACCAGGTCGACCCCTCTCCGCCCGTCTCCGGGGAGGAACCGTGGCCCGGGTACCGTGGCGAGTCGGGGAAGGGCCTCGGGGACCCTGGACGGACCACTCCTCAGTTACCAGCCGGACGTTAGTTGGCCCACCTCAGTCGCCTTCAGCGGCATCCCCTCCTCGACCGAACAACCTCCCGTCGTCCACTCTTCCACCAGTGCCGTTTTCACCGGGTCCTTTCCTTCTGCGGCCCTGTCCTCGACGTCGACGAGCCGCCCTAGAGCAGTCCGTCGGGCGTCCGAGCTCTCCGTTCACACCCTCACAGGGTCAGAATCTTTCCCGCCAAGGAAAAGATCAACAATCACTTTTAGTGAGTCAGCACAGGCTGAGAAACGTTGGGATGTCTTAAGTACCTTGAGAGGTCCGGTCTTATGACCTCTCCCATCGGCAAGGGAAGAGGTCCCCTAGAAGGGTTGGGCCCCTCACTTGGGCAGAGCACGTAACGTCCACCTGAGAAGTGGTCGACTCGATAGTCCCTACGGGACAAGGTCTGGTGACGGCTAAATCGACCTTCCCTTCCACTCGGTGACCGGTCCGGAGGGGGACGCACACAGGGACTACCAGAGTGGGACCCCACTCCGATGGGTACTTGGAGGAAACGTGACCCAAGAAAGGTCTGGTCGAGTCCCCCCGAGTCACTTCGTTTGGGAGTTGTGTCCAGAGACAGGTCTCCGTCGAACATTCTCAGACAACTCTACTTATCACACTTTAATCTGTTTGGCTACTCACTTTTCCGCTCTTTTTGTATTTTCCTTTCTTCCGCTCACTCCACGACCCCTAATCCTCATTAGACACCTGGTCCGCACGACTAAGACGGCGCGCCACGTCGCACCAGACTGCTCCGACTCATGTACACCAAAACCGAAACGTGACGCCTCCGCAAATTGACGTAGTATACTCCACCTGACCTTGAAGTCCCCGTAGGTCACTGCAAACGAAGCAGTGGTCAGACGGGTGAGGACGTAAATAGTCGTTTGGTCGCACACACACACACACACATGCATACATGTATGTATATATATACCTACATATAAAAATTGAAGTGTCATACCACAGACTAAATATTAAAGGGTTCCCGTTATAAAAAAAAAATGTCGCTGACCGTCCTAAAAAACAAGAAGTAATCCGGGAAATAATTGGGTGACGGTCTCGAGCCATAGATTGGTGAGGGTCACAAAGTCACTAGTATAATAGTCATTATCGTATAAAGGAGACCCTCTATACTTACGTCAGATAACGTCCACCCTCCGACCCTCCTCCGCCCGTGTCTCGACCCTCACAAGTGTAGAGACAAGCACGAGACGGAAGTCTGAGAGGGTGACTTGGACGTCTACAACGACTGATCTCCGAAACTGCGGAAGAATTGAAGTAAAAATACGTCCTCTCGTCGTTGAACTAAACAAGTCTTTCAAAAGATTTTGCCACTGTAGGCCGAGATATTTTTCGACGGGACTGGTGTGCAAACCCCCACGTCTAAGGACTCCAAAGGAAGTCTGCAAACAGGAAGGGAGGGTCAATTTCAGATCGCTCAATTGCCTGTACCTGGTCGAACTTTTCTCGGTATGCCACGCGTCTCCCACCAAGGAAGGACAGACCGACTTCTCGAGTCTACTTTCCTTCATGCCTTCGGATTTCGAATTAATAATAGTAGTGGCGGGAAGGTAAATCTCTCGTTCTTCGCCAGCGCTCATGTCCCGATCGTCCTATGAATCCTCTCCAGAAGACCAGAAGAGAAGGATTGGAAGGTAGTCTTGGCGGACAGTTTTACGGAGTAAGTCTTTTCTTTTGTGAACCAAAGATTTGCTAAACGTCCCCTCCTTCAAGATTTCAAAGGAACCATAGGGTAAATTCGAGGGTCGTTGTAATAGAAAAATGGAAGTCACACTTATAAATGATCGTCTTCCATGGCCTTGTTCAGTGAATTAGAGAACCTTGGAGTAAACAGTTTAAGCTTAAGATTATTATTAGACACCTTAAGTAAAGTAACAACACTTCTAGTTTGGCTTGTTAGGTGAATTTTCCTTAAAAGTTTGTCACTTCGTAACGTGTCACTATTCGAGGACACTATAATGTGTATTAAGGACAAGTACATCATGGAGAGTTTTATTTTATGTTAGTTGTTTCATGTAGTCTGTGGGACCATCCCTACCTTTTGGTGACCGGAAGAGGAATAAGAACAATGGAAGAGGACGTGTTATGCTGCCTTCTCTCGGTTTTTGTACGGAAGACAGTAATTTGAATTTTATAACTACAGGGATGTGAACCTGTAAGAAACTTAAGGAACTGTGATTAAAGGTACGGTAGAGTTGACATAGGGTTTAATTATTCCGATATTATCGGGATGGGGTGATGGGAAGGACACGAGACTTTGGAAAGAGCCTTCTGAAAATAGAGTGTCTCGATCGGACCTTTTGCCCTACTCTTCTTCGACTGACTACCCACGGAAGGTGATTATTATCCAAATTAGGAGATGTGTGAAAATAAGATAAATCCAAAAAGAGTAACTCCATGATGGGTGTGTGTATTTCTAGTTAGTTTTAACTTCAGATAACCCAAACCTATCATAAACAGATATTGACAAAAGGGGAATTGTCTAACGGGCAACATAAACCCGTCTCCGTTTCGCAGACACCTTACCCGTTCCGAGAGTCTGTGTAGGTCTTCTAGTTATGAGTTCTTTCTTAGAGAACTACAATTTTGTGAGTTATTTTTCTTGTTCTTTCGTCTGTCTGTCCTTTGCCCCGTCCTTTATAGGGGAGACCAAAACCCACTCTACACCAAATTCTGTCTTACCGAGACGCGTCAGTGTCGGAGCAAACGAACAACATTGCTAAGTTACTCTATTGACCTACCAGTACATTTGTAGTGGTTGAGCGTTGAAAGTAGAATTACCTGTAACTTCATTCGACGACCTTGACCGGTTATTTAGACAAAAACAGACTGATTATAGAGGATTCCGAAGCACTGAAGATCAAACCAGTTTAGACCGAGTTACTTCTGTTTCTCTTTGCCTTAAAAGTGGGTCACCCGTGGAAGGAGCATTTACCCCTCCTCGGCGTTCAGGGAAGACGAACCGATTGACTTCGACTGGTAGTGTCTTCCTTATGTGACTGAGTCGTCGCGAAGATCTTTCTAAGGAGGGGAGAAGGGTTTCCGTCGAGACAGTAGTCTGGAAACCGGAACGCTCCTTTCGCGTCGAGAGTAAAACTCCCTCTTTGTCTCAAAGGGTCTGCTCGGACTGTCACACGAACGAACGCTAGGCACAGGTTGGAAACCTTGTGCACGAAGGACGGTCCGTAAGACACGCAGTACATAGTAGAGTGAATTGAGAGTGTCGTTTGTATACTCCGACCATGGTAAGAGTAAGAGTAAAAGTGCCCGAGGTTCCCGGCTTACCGAACAAGGTCCACTACTCCGGTCGTTGGCCACTCCACTCCTGACTGAGTTGAAAGACCCAGAGGTTCAAAGGAAAGACTTAGTGGCGTATAATGATAGTGGTTGGATCCGTTGTATAATTTTTCGTCTCTGTAATGAAACGGATGTTTCCAGACAGATCAGTTTCGACACCGAAAAGGTCATGAGTACATACCTACACTCTCAACCTGATATTTCGACTCGTGTCTTCTTAACTACGAAAACTTCACACCACAACCTCTTCTGAGAACTCTCAGGGAACCTGACGTTCCTCTTCGTTGGTCAGGTAGGATTTCCTCTAGTCAGGACCCACAAGTAACCTTCCTGACTACGACTTCGACTTTGAGGTTATAAAACCGATGGAGTACGCTTCTCGACTGAGTGACCGTTTCTGGGACTACGACCCTTTCTAACTCCCGTCCTCCTCTTCCCCTGCTGTCTCCTACTCTGCCGACCTACCGTAGTGGCTGAGCTACCGGTACTCAAACTCGTTCGGGGCCCCAAACACTACCTGTCCCCCGGACCGCACGACGTCGGGTGACCCAGTATTTCTCAACCAGTATGACAACATAACAGGTAGAGGGACTTCGCACCAATGCCTTCTGTCTAACTCATCGTCTCTGTTCGAGCCGACAGGTCACGAGGGAAGGGAAGTCCCCAGAGTGTCTTAGTGATCGTGCGGGAGGGGTACTCAAGACGAGGCCTCCAGACCAAACGGGCGTAGGGAAGGGGGTTACGGGGGGTTTCCAAACAACACACTGGGCCTTGGACGCAGAGACGGACAACAAGGCGTGCCTCGGTGGTCCACCGAGGACACTCAGGTGCGGGATGGGGGGGTGGAGGTCGCACCTAAGGGCTTTCCAGCTCCTCCACGCCCTTGTTTAGAGACGAAGGACAGGACGACCTAAGTAACCGGCCTCGAGTGGGGAGAATTTCTTCTCGGCGGCGAACGGACTTTCCCATTCTGACACGAGGAACCTGAATTTCCCTCTGAGTAAACTTCGACTGAGTCTACAGACTACCCGATGAAACTACTCACAGACAAGAGTTCTCTGGTCTACGAATAATCATTAAGAAGGAAGTTTACGTGTTTAATTTGGGTCTTTCTTGAATATTTTAAAGTCCGTTTCTTCAAACCCCGAACTAATTTTGGCCGTGTGTGTGCGTGCGTGCGTGCGTGCGTGCGTGTACGTATGTGGGGTTGATCGACGGTCATCTCTTGTGGACCCGGCCACTTTTGCGGGGGTCCGTCGTCTACTGTCGCAAACATTTCTTACGGTTCCAAACGATTCAACACTAGTTTGAGGGGGGTTGGGCGGGGAGAGGGGGGACGAGTGTGTGTGTAGAGGTGGAAGTTGGAAGCCTCCTACTTAAAAAAAGTCTTTCTTTTAAGACAAGCTCGACGGCTCATGGTTCCCCCAACGGACAGCGACTCCGACTTTACTTGAGAAAGTGGGACAAATTTATAAATTTTTGCCTTTTAGGAGGACTATGTCCGTTTATCCAGTACTTCACGGTTTTCTATATAGACTCTTATGTAGACGAAAACTCTAGTCCTGAGGACTAGTATGAGACAGGCAAAACTAAACGAAATAACGAGTGTACACTCTCCGTGTTTTAGGACCGTGTTCTTGATTGAGTATGTGGGTCACGAGGTCCTTCCTCTGGGGAAGTCCCATTTATTTTGATTACAAGGCTGTGAGTGTACCCACAAGGAGTCGAATAGTACCCGTAGAAAAGGGACCTCATTCCCTGTCTAGTCGAATTGGGTACGTGTCACCCACGTTTACTAATTTATTATGAGACACCTAATTTCTCCTACCCCCACTCGTCATCCGTGTGCACCTCACATTTCTGAACCCGTCTCTTCTACTTCCCGTAGTTCAACGAAAAGGAGGGAAACTGTCAATACGGAACTCGACTGGACGACGACCAGGTACATTATTATAAAATAAAAGGAAGATTCTTTCTCGGTAAACAAAGGACGATATTTCTGTACTAATCAATACTCTATAGGGAGAGCCCTCCCACTCCTAAACTCCATTTACCCTTCGGGTCTTTTTCATACTAACTTTGAAACTTAAGTAATGGTGAGAGATCAGTTCTAATGGGAGGTGGGAAGAACACTGTGGACTGGAGATCCACTGGAACCTAAACATAGCCAACATGACATCCATCGTTGTGTGGGTCCAATCACAACCTTAAATCAGAGTACACATCTCGAGAGTGCACAAATTAGTCCAATGAACCCCGTAGACGTTTGTCTTTTCCTCCCTTCCTTACAAAGCTCTCTGTCTCTCTCTCATCGTCTTTAGTCTCGCCCTCTCACAACACTTAAAGATCAAGGTGTAGAGTCCCGTAGTTTGAGGTCCCCTGTGGTGACATCGGAGTGACCAAACGAAAACGACAAGTCCTGGGTCAAAACAGTCTGAGAAACCCTGGGGTACCTGACATCGTTCGGTCCGAAAGGACAGGGAGTGGTAGGAACCCGTAGGTCTCAAACGGGTTCAAGTACAGGTAGCTCATCCACTACGGCAGGTTGGCAGAGTGGGAGACAACGGGAAAAGAGGAGGGCGGGAGTTAGAGAGAGTCGTATCGAAGTCGAAGTCGTAGTCCGGACCAAACGAACTTAACTGACTTTATTCATTCGGTCAAAGACGGTGAACCTCAGTTTTTAAAGATCAATTGTGGTTAGAAACGCATAAAGACGAGTACCCAACCGGTCCCCGAGAGATTTACTCCTACTTACCGGTTGTTAATTCACTATTAATAGTTGGAAGGTTTATGAGTTGTCGTAAGTAAAATATGGTTTATTTCAAAACGTCATTTGACTAAACATCTCAACCTCTTCAACTTAGGTTTCTTGTGAAAGTGAATTTTTAGACGAACAATACACCCAAGGATCCGGGAGAGGGATGACTTGGTCTTACCTACTCCCACATAGGTCCCTGGACGAGAAATTCTGGACGAGGTCTACCCAGAGTTTATGTCCTCTTGATCCCACGATTACGTAATTCCTTGGCCCCCACGGTCTTAAAGACCCTAACGAGAACACTCTCACCTATACGAGGTAGGCATGGGGACTACGACTCTATTCTTAGAAAGTTGAAAGTAATCGTCCCGCTGGACTCGTTTCAAAAAAGAAACATTACAGAATCGGGTTGACAGGTCCGAGTGGTGAAAGGAATGGAGGGGCGGGTCACCCTCAAGAATTAAACTATCCAACTCATCGACAAACCTAGGTTCTAAGACGTCCAAGAAGACTTCCCCTAAGTGGACGTGTCGACGTGAACACTGTTGTCTATTTCAATGAAATGACCAAGGGACCTCCGGCAACCGTGCTAAACCACATTCAGAACAAATTCAAGAAATTTCGTAGAGACCGTGTCCTGGTTCTTTTCCCACGAATTTTTACCCCTTTTTTAGTTACCTGGTTAGTTATACTACTTATATACCGAGGTAATCGGCGAAGGGCCAGAGATCCTCACCCTACTACAGCAGACGTAAAAGAGACGACATCCCAAACCTACCTTAATCCCCTTCGACAGTGACGGACAAAGTTTCGACGGAGTAGAAGAAAGTTACCGATCAAACCCTACAAAGGTGTGAAGTCTGTACTCTCTGAGCTTCTAGGAGAACTAGTTCTTCAGACAAAAGGAATGGGACGGGAGGACTCTGAACTTCTGAAGAGGTCTACTTTTAAGTTAACGGAGGTTGAAGGAGGAGAGGACCACCGAAGGAGTCACTCAACCAAGGAAACGACTACCCTTGTAACTGGGACCAAGAAAGGAGTTCTTGGAACAAGTCGGTGTAAAGTACTGAGATAAGGCCTGATGTCGTATGTCCAGTTTCAGACTGAAGTGTTTCCCTCTCTGGGTGACTTATCAAGAGTTCATTAAGACCTTTGAGCTCACCCTTAGTAATCCCCGATGTCTCCCTACGCTCGACCAAACAGCTCGAAGGCATAACTTCTTCTCACCGAATGGCCTCCTGTGTTCGTGAGAGGTCTCTACAAGGACGTTTTGTCTGTATAAGAACTAATTCCTCACGACTACTCTTTGACAGAGACCACGTCCCCATGGTCTGGGATTGGTTTGACTTTCTCTCAAAAGTCTTTGTAGGGGAAAAGAGTCTCTCTCCAAACCATGTACATTACCCATGACTCAGTTGTACAGACAAAACGACTGGTGAGTCCTCTGAGAAGAGACTCTGGCATAGGATTCGACACCCTGGTCGTTACTCCTGTCTAGGCAAATCGTCAAATACAGAGATAACACGTCCTCTTACTGAGGTCTGAATTCACTCGGAAATAATCTCCGATGATACTATCTTTTCCTAAAATTCGGGAATTTGCAATACTCCCCGTTATTACCTAAGAAGAGTGAGGTGACATAAAGAGCCCCCTAATGTGTTGTCTAAGGTATCTCTAGTGATGTATTTGGACTCGATTTTCTGGGAGAGGAGATTCTTAAGGAGGACCTACTCCTGTCCTCTCTGTGAGAGACCCCCGGATACTGGGTCAGTGGTTTAACCTGTATTTTCCGTTCATTCTTATATCTGAGTGTACACGCTAAGTTTACTCCGCAACGTCATTCCCTTGACCATACATTACTCGTGCGGCTTCTGTCACCTTCTCAGTAGTTTTTCACCCCGGAGTTAACAGGTCCCGTCTCGCAGACGAGCGTCGTTATTATCCTCTACACTAACCTCACGGTATAACCCTGTTCTCCCACCCGTCAGAAAACGAGGACTTTTCAAACATCAACATCCAATGACATCCTATAATTGACTTCAAAATCCCAAGGACTGAAAGGTCCGTCTTTACCTTGATACACAAAAAAAAAAAAAAAGAGATTTCCTTTTTTCGTCAACACATGGTCACTCAGTTCCTTCTGTTTCAAACAAGGGAGGGCAACTTCCCTAGTCCTGGTTGTGGCCTCTGTCGTGACCTCAGACCTGGTTACCACTTCCAGGTCGGTTCCCGGACTCACTTCCTCTGAAGTGAGGACGCCTTCCCTAGTCCTACTTGTGGCGTCTGTCAAGAGTCGTCGCCGAAATAGGTGTACCAACACCGGAACTACCAGGAGTCACTTTCGGTTCCCGTGCGAGGACTGTAGACTGAAACCCTTCCGTTAAGACTCTTCGACTACAATTACTCAAAGTTTGTACCTCGAAAGACTTCGAAATGGAACGATCGTCCTGACCGTGTATGGACTTGAATTAGAGGAGTTTGTCATCAACAAAGTGATTTACGAAGTCCGAAGATCTCTCTTAAGGTATCATCTAAGATCCTTCGTTAAACTGTCCTTGATGGTCTTTCTCGGAACATTTCCTAATACAGTGGCGGTCTCATTAGGGTACAGATTTGCAGATGGAATAAGCACAATATTTATTAGACTTTGTGTGTGTCTGCAAGTAAAGTCATAATAGATATTATCACTTTTTTCTTTTCTTCCCTTTGTGTTTCCAAATTAACATTTGCGTAATCTATAGTGTGTCGGTAACTGAACCATTATTTATTCTCCGCACTCCGAATACTAGATTTCACTTTATTTTTTCTATCTACACTTTGAAGTGCCCCCAACAAGCCATCGAGTCCACACAGACTGAGAAACACTGGGGTACCTGACGTCGTACGGTGCAAGGGGACGGGAAGTGTCAGGGCCCTCAAACGAGTCTGAACACAAGTAACTCAACCTCTGTGACAAGTCGGCAAAGTAGGAGATAACGGGGGAAGAGGAGGTCGGAAGGTAGAAAGGACCGTAGTCTCAGAAAAGGTTGCGAAACCGAGAAGCGTAGTCCACCGGTTTCGTAACCTCGAAATATAAATCGAGGTCAGAGAGGTTACTGATAAGTCCCAACTAAAGGAAATCCTGACTTTGTATACTCGTTGTACTTACCTCTCATACAATTTCCAGGTCATAGGTACCGAAATGATAGTCCTCACCAGTACTTTTCCCACCTTGATAATTCTCACAACCAAAATAAAAATTCTGCAAAGACATTATTTTCTAATAATGAAATTATCTTTCTTTTTTTAGATAAGTTGATATTTCTCTTTTAAAGTGGTGATTCCACATTCAAACCGGAAAGGAAGACAGTGACTGAACTCCCTGTATTCCCTGTATAAAGTTATAGTCTGTACGTTCCCCGTTTTAACAGACTTGTCGCTCCTTGACGAAACTTCGAAGGTGAGTATCCTTCTGGGTAGTGTAGGAGTCTCCCATTGCCCCCACGGGGTTCTCCCAGGCTTCGAGCTACGGGGTTTGCGACTGAGAGGCATTCTCCAGACTATTTTAATTCAGTTCTCTTGTCAGCGTACACCAGACCTCGGTCCGACGGACCTAAGCCTAGGACCGAGTAACGAAAGACCGACATCCTTGGACTTGTTCAGTGAAGGAGACGACATAGTGACGGAACAGGAGTACCCCAAAAACACTCCTAATGTCGTACGTCGACTTTCCAAGATGTCGGTCGTGGAACGAAAGTCACTCTCGAGTCATTTGCACTCGATAATACTCTGGTTCCGAGGCACAGACTCCACAAGGTGGAGGACTGAGGACCACGGGAGTCAACGGAGACCGGGGATAATATTCGAAGATCAACAAAAGCCATTCTTGCGTTACGTTACAGAAAAATTTGAGAAAGATCTTTTCATCCGAGTGCTAATAAGTGAGTATCCGTGTTTATAACAAAATATTTGATTCCTGCAGAACGAATATGTCTACTAACCAAGTCATTATCCTCTTATTGAGATTACTTAATTAGACGATTAATAGGTAGGACCAAGGTACTTTGTTGACTAGAAATCATTCCTGCGACCGCGTAATAAGTGTCGACGGTTTCCTTATTGTTCGATATCTTCTCCTACTGCGGATTCCCTGTCCTTAGAGGAGAGTCTTGACCCGCACCGGATTCGTAACTGTCAGTGGGTTATTTTTCTGTCTTCCCAGGACTTGGGACCCAGGGCACCCCTTTGGCCTTTCCCAGTCAACTCTTTTTCGTGTCTAGAGAGGTTTTCTCACAGTCCCGAAACTCAAAAACTTCTTTTGATATAAACATGGTGATTAATGATTGTCTTTACTTTATCTCGACGTTCTGGTATATGAAGAGTTCAAAAGTAGCTGACTGTAATACGAAAGAAATAAAGTTAACTTTACATTAATTAAATGTTACAACATAATCAAATTTGGCTAAGAAAATATATATATCATCTCGTCAAGAAGATATATGTATATATATGTATGGGACCTCCTCCCGTACCGTTGGGTGAGGTCATAAAAACGGACCTCTTAGGGTACCTGTCTCCTTCGACCGTCCGATGTCCGGCACCCCAGCGTTTTTCAGTTCTGTGCTGACTGATATATACACATATATATCCATATATAAATAGACAAGAAAGAGTCTAAGAAAAGGTAACATCCAATAATGTGTTATGACTCATATCAAGGGACGCGATTTGTCGTCCAGGAACGACAACTGGACAAAATACATATCGTCACACACTCTACGAAAGAATTCTTGTAGACCCCGCCCCCAAATCTTTATTCGAGGGGAGTGGAGGGTTGGGGGACTTTACCTTGGAAAAATTCTTCGATCAGCATGTAATTGAGATAACTTTATATACGAAGTGAACAATCACTTTGTTTTGTCAAACTTAAGTGATTCCAGTGTCATTTGGTCCGGAAACGAGACTTCGATTTCCGAAATTTATCTAGTTTTGTAAGAAACATTACGGGAACTCACTAGGTAAATAACATGAATTGACAGAGTAATGAATTTACGTTTTCTGATTTCAACTTCTCCGGTTTTGTATGTAAACCTTTAAAGTCTTCTGTATTATCCGACTCTCTCTATTACATTGGGAAGAGGTACTTCTCTTCTCGAACTTATAGAACTAATGTCGAAGGGATGGGTAGGGAGTGTGTAAGTTTAGGTTATATACACGAAAATAATTACGCACTCACGTCTCTATACGTATTTACTTATAACTATTCCGTCCTATGACATATAAATACTCCAAAATATACAAAAGAGAAATACAAAATAAACATAAACATAGGCCCCGAAGTATGACATACATACACAAATATTCACATCGGCGATGTTTTTCTTTAGTCTAAAATTAACTAAGGTATCACAAAACGTCGGTGTATCTGGGAGGACAGAGAAAGTGACTACACGTAACACTCACCTCCCTGTGAAGGATACCGGGAGTCACTCCTGAACATCATTTCTAGAACCACAAGTCTGTTTTAACATGTTTGTGAGAGCACAACGTTGTGATGACATGGGAGCTTTAAAATGTACGGTTTCAGTCTTTAAACCTCAACAGTATCATTGTAGCTAAGGTCGGGAAAGGTCTTCACGTCGTAAAACAGTATATCGTATTTTACAATTACGAACACGGAGACACTGAGCCGTTACTCTGACTCAATGTAAACAGTGCCTTTAGTACTCAGACCTCTCGAAAGGACAGCTGTAAATCGTAGTCTGTGTATTGCACAACGTGACTTAAAGAGATTAATTTTTTTTTATGTTCCGTCATTGTTTGACCTGTTTTCCCGTTTCTTGTTACTAATAATAAAAACTTTACTCAACTTGTTTACACTCTTTCTTTACCCTTCTACAATTTTGTAAACAACCCTCCTTGAATCACTGGGTCTGTACAAATAAGTTTATATCAGGTGTAACCTTGTCCCAAGGCCGTAGTGCCAACCGCGTAAAACGGTGCTTACAAGTCCAGAGACAAGTCCCCTTCGTTGTAGACGTACTCTACACCTTCGTTTGCGTGTTCCTTCTTTCAGTGCAGAAAGAGGGGTCCCGAGACGCCCTTCTTTTACTTATTCGTCGAGACCCCCCGTCCTATTCGTTTATGGATAGACTTCTGTTTTCGCTTGACTCCCACGAAATCCTACAAAAAGAAAGAAAAAAAAAAATTTTGAGAATTTTTAACTTCACATCAACTAAATGTTGTGACATAATTAAAGACGACATGTCGCTTCACTAAGTCAATATGCATACATACGTAAGAGAAAGGATAAGAAAGGGTACACCAAATAGCGCCTATAACTGGTCTCAAGGGACACGACTGTGATCCCGGAACGACGAATAGTAGGATATCTCTTATCAGACGTAGACGGCTGGGGTTTGGGGGCGGTCCGGTAAGGATTTGGGCGACGTTAGACTGACACGGGTCCGGTGTGAGGGCGTCCGTAGTCGTCAGGGATCGCCAGTCGATTGTGGGTGAAAGACACTTCTACAGAAACAGAAAGGAGTACAGACAATGTGGAGACGACTTTGACCACTGGTCAGAAGGGAGGATTTAGAGGAAACGAGGAATCGGATCCGTTAGACCCCCCTTAAAAAGGTTCCTGAAGTAAAACACGGGGAGCAATACCGAGAAGACGGAGGACGGTCGGGGTTTACGGTGGAGCGAGATCCTAAGACCCATACAGGAAGTGCAATGAGGGCCCTGACGACGTGGGTGAGGGGTCGACGCTGATAGTGGGTATGGACGGGACGGGATGTTCCATCGGTGCATCGGTGTTTCCACTGAGTCTTATTTCACTTAGATGTGGAATCAAGGACCCAGTGTGATCTGTGTAGGGTTCATAAGTGATTGGTACACCCGATCACCGAGCGTATGACCTGTCGTGTCTGGTCTTGTGGTAGGAGGACCGCCTCGTAAGGCAGCCTGTCGTAATGAGCATCCGACTCCTAAGAGTCTGAGTGCACTTCAGGTTTGTAGAGAGACTCCAGGTCCGAGTACCAAATGTGCTTCTATTTATTCCGCTTCCGTTTCAAGTCATAAGTCACAACGTCTCCAAAACTGATTGTCCTCTGCACTCTGAAAACCCAAACCTTCAGTAGCCATCGTCACCAAGAATTGACCAAAAGACGGTTCTGCACCTCCTACTTACTGTCGATAGACTCCAGCCTAAAAGTGTCATGAATTTTTCCATAGCGACCCTCCATTAGGAGGTATCGTTAAACTTCGGCAGAGTCGACAAGTACCATCCTATGCCCACTGGACGTCGATCTCTTCTGCCCGACACACACCTCTGACAAAACCCTGGTCCCCTGACAGTTGAGGAAACCCGGAAGTACACGAGACTCTACTACCAACAGGAAGGCCATTAGAGGGATTTTTTGTTGAGAGAACAACAAACCGAACGTAGGGAAAAGAGTACACGGTGTCCGGAAGACGGCACTCCAGAGAGGTGTCGAAGTGGTGACAGGGAACTTAGGAAGGAGGGTAAGAGTCAGGGTCCCTGGGAAACCTTTCAGTTCAGAGAGTACTATTGAGTCGACCTACCAACGTTTGGAGTCATTTGGAGGGAGGAAGATGAAAGGTCCATGGTCGACCCTATTAAAAGGGGAGTTTATTTTATAAAGGAACTGAGAAGTTTCGGACAGGGAACCGGCACTTAAGGAGATACGGTGGTGGTTTGAGAAGTCGGACCGTAAGAAGTGGAGTGAAGGAAAAGGAAAGGACAGGACAACGACTTTGGCTCGTCCTGGACACCCCCAAGACCCGTACCTGCGGAAAGACACGGGCGGCAAAGGTCAATCATTCTTTGTCGAAACCGGAGGTGCGGGAAGGGACTCAAGGTTCGTCGTCTAAGTTCGTCAACGACCAGTCACTCCCCTCCCGTGCGTCTTTGGTCCTTCCTCTTCGGTTCTTTGGTGTCGTGCCGGAGCCCCGCCCGAGGGGCGAGACCCGAGGGGCAACTGTCTCGAGGAGACACCCTGATTGGGCACGGGGGTGAGGTGGGTTTTACCTTCTGCGATTGGTAAACCGTAGTGAAATGGTTGTTTCCAGGTAGGTCAGTTCCGATACCAAAAAGGTCACCAGTACATACCTACACTCTCCACCTGGTATTTCTTTCGACTCGTGGCTTCTTGACTACGAAAACTTCACACCACAACCTCTTGTGAGAACTCTCAGGGAACCTGACGTTCCTCTAGGTTGGTCAGGTAGGATTTCCTCTAGTGAGGACCCACAAGTAACCTTCCTGACTACGACTTCGACTTTGAGGTTATTAAACCGATGGACTGCACTTCTCCACTGAGTAACCTTTTCTGGGACTACGACCCTTTCTAACTCCTGTCCTACTCTTCCCCTGCTGTCTCCTACTCTACCAACCTACCGTAGTGACTGAGTTTCCTGTACCCAAACTCATTCGAGACCCTCAACCACTACCTGTCCCTCCGGACCACACGACGTCAGGTACCCCAACGTTTCTCAACCTGTGCTGACTCGTTGACTTGATTTGACTTGATAAAATGTTTCGTAAGAAGTAAAGTCTCTCCTCCAGTACCAAACTATTGGAGGTCTTGTCGTCTTAAAGTAGTTCTCTGGCAGACTCCGGTCTCCTTTCCTCACGTCTGGGTCGTGTGTGACTAGGAGTAGTCGTTGGCACGGGAGGTCGGTAGCGAGATTCCGACGAGTGGTTTAGGGGGACCCAACCCTGTGTCTCAAACTTCCGGACACAGGCGACACCGGGAGAGACGGACCGTTTCGTTATTTCGATAAGAAAAGATGAAATGGGTTTTGAGACAGAGGTTCTAAACTAAACCGTTGGCCCCGTGTCTCCGACTCTAAAACCGTAGTGATGGTAGAGAAGGTTTCACTTCACTTCAGTGAGTCAGCACAGGTTGGGAGTCGCTGGGGTACCTGACGTCGGAAGGTCCGAGGAGGTAGGTACCCTAAAAGGTCCGATCTCATGACCTCACCCCACGGTGACGGAAGAGGTGGTAGAGAAGGTTTGTAGGAGGAATGAGTACTAAGTGGAACTTTCGACACAAAAGGTACTTCGAAAAAGGACTCAAGAGAGAAAATGTGAGGTCGACCAACACTAGAGGTGAATTGAAACAGAGAAAGATGTAACCCTTGGTCTTTTGGCATCGGGTGTCCAGTTTCGACCACGTGGAGAACAAAAGTATCGTGTACTCAATTCCTACCAACAATGTAAAGTTTTTCCAACTTTTTTCGTTATTTTTCTTTTTATTATAAAACGTTCTTACACTATTTATGATGCTTTAAGTTTAAAGTCACAGGTATTTTAGAATAACCTTTCGTCGGTGTGGGTGACTAAACGTCCAACAGACACCTGTGAAAGGGTCGTAGTCCCAGAAAAGGTTACTCAGTCGAGAAACGTAGTCCGCCGGTTTCATAACCGAAAAGTCGAAGTTGTAGTCAAGAAGGTTACTTGTGAGTCCTGACTAGAGGAAATCCTACCTGACCAACCTAGAGGAACGTCAGGTTCCCTGAGAGTTCTCAGAAGAGGTTGTGGTGTCAAGTTTTCGTAGTCTTCCTGACTACAACTTCGACTTTGAAGTTATGAAACCGGTGGACTACACTTCTCGACTGAGTAACCTTTTCGGGGACTACGACCCTTTCTAACTCCCGTCCTCCTCTTCCCCTGTTGTCTCCTACTCTACCAACCTACCGTAGTGTCTGAGTTACCTGTACTCAAACTCATTTGAGGCCCTTAACCACTACCTGTTCTTTCGGACCACACGACGTCAAGTACCCCAGCGTTTCTCAGCCTGTGCTGACTCGCTGTCTTGACTCGACTTGACTACCTGTGAAAACCGATGTTACCGTCTCAGGTCATCACTGTTGTAACTAATGCCGTGCACACTGAATTAAGTGAATGAGAGACCGAGGAATACCTTTTTCTAACGTTGGGGATTAGATATGGGTAGACACACACATATAAATATATACTAAAAACTTTACGGTTATTATGAAAGAAGTGTAGCAATAACAGTGAACTAATTCAAATGGATCAGCAACAAACAAATGAGCAGATTGATTGACTTTTTACCATTCGAAGAACTCTTGTATAACTTAAATAATAAGTGAAAACTTAGGGAACGATCGGGAATCTAAAACGTGTATGTTACACGAGTGATTTATAAAAATAGTTTTACTAATTTTATACCAAACGATACGTTTTTATTGAAACCACACTTAACATCGTGTAATACCATACATAGACCTCTTCCGTTACCGTGGGGTGAGGTCATGAGAACGGACCTTTTAGGGTACCCGTCTCCTCAGACTATCCGACGTCAGGTACCCCAGAACTTCTCAACCTGTACTGACTCGCTGAAGTGAAAGTGCAAAGTGAAAGTACGTAACCTCTTCCTTTACCGTTGGGTGAGGTCACAAGAACGGACCTCTTAGGGTCCCTACCCCTTCGGACCACCCGACGGCACATACCCCAGCGTGTCTCAGCCTGTGCTGACTTCGCTGAATCGTCGTCGTCGTCGTACCATACATAAACATACCTGTGAGTTTATGTGTGACAAGTGTATATGTGCATATCAATAAAGATGGGTTTACTTACATTTATATAGACAGATCACAAATTTTTGTTTTAGGGCACTAAAGATATCTCTATTTTAACTACATTTTGGTTCTTTTATCTACCTCTACAAATAGTCTATCTCTTTGCATGAGGTTTACGAAATATAAACTTGACAGTGGGGACGAGGGTCGACTTACCGTCGCAAAAGGAGTAGACTATTTACGAATTAGGATAACATTCACCACCTTTGTTAATGAGTGAACCCGAGAGTATAACAGTCGTATAAGTTAGAACAGTCTCACACGGAAACTGATAGTCAATCGTGTAAACAACCCACTTCGTTATTTGCTTGCCGTTTTCACACACCCAACGCCCTACCAAACGTCGGTGAACAAAAACGCAAAGTGTGTCGCAGACGTCGGATGGAAAGTAACTCGCACACGAAATTAGAAACCGATGTGACCGTTTTTTAAATCGACTGGATAAAAAAGACCCCCACCCCCCGTGGGAGACCGGTTTACTGTAAAAAAAATTTCTTCTCACCGCCCTGAACCTCGGACTCGCATTCTTCTCGGCCCGACGGACTGTGGGACTTTCGTGTCTGGACGTAGGGACCCGGGTCCTCGAGACACAAGACTAGACCCTCTCGGAACGTTCTCACCGACTTCTTTCTCCGTTTTCCGTCCGACCTCCGTACCACTCGTGGGAGAGCAAACACTCATGACACACGCTACCCTTCTCGACTTAGTGCTTCGTAAGACCCGTCACGACCTGAAAGTCGTAACGTCAAACCTCTATTAGACTCAGTACACCCCGACACGGAGACTGAACAGAAGGGACGTCTCTGGCGTCCTGTCTTCCAGCAGGAGTGTACCTGCAATCGGTCCGACACTGGTGGTGGGAACGGCTCCAGTCTCCAGCAGCGAAACAGGTCACCTTTACGGGCGGCGAACCTAGGGTAGCCACCACCTACAGTACGGACAGGGGTCCCATTGCCCTTGAGTAGGTGAGACGAGATCTCGTCGAACCTTGGGTTCCCTCATTTTCCCAGTAACAATTTCCACATTGAAGCTTAAGTGTTCCGTAAACGATGAAAATCGAGCCAGAATGGACATTATTCTTTTGCAACTGTAAAGTATTAGTTAAAGTGTAGAAATAGACGGATTTGTTACGTTAACTCTAAACAGTCAAATACATTCGTTAAGTGATTGAATTAGAATAGAAATCCCGTGACAGAATCAAGGGACTTCCCGAGTCTGACTGCGGGGGACGTCACCCACGTCTCTCAGAATTGGTGACCTGAGGGTCTCTTCAGGGGATTTTCAAAAACTAATGTTTTTTGTGTGTGTTCAATAATTAGGTCTCTTTTATTTTTTATTTATGGACGTACGTTAAGGTGTTCGGTTTCTATATGTGAATCAGTAAGACAGTACAGACTGAGACTCTGAGGTACTTGATATCGGACGGTCCGAGGAGACAGGTACCCTAAAGGACCCGTTCTTACGACCTTTTCCTCCGGTAAGATTAGTCTCAATTTTATCGTCCCTATTCTTTACGAAAAGTAATTTCGAGGGTCATATACACATTTAAAAAAAATTTTTTACCTCAATCAATATAATACACATGCCGAACCATAGATAATTGTCGCATGGAGGTTGTATAAAGGAGTAGTAAATTATGTATAAAAGGGAACACCGAGTCGACCATTTCTTAGACGGACGTTACACCCTCTGGACCCAAGCTAGGGATCCAACCCTTCTAGGGGATCTCTTCCTTTTCCGATGGGTGAGGTCATACGACCGGACCTCTTAAGGTACCTGCCAAATCAGGTACCCCATCGTTTCTCAGTCTGTGCTGACCCACTGAAAGTGAAAAAATTATGTATAACTTTATTGTCAAAACTCATCGACGTGCACAAGGTCAACTACCTGTATGGCGTCAGACAAGTCGGTCGAGGGATAATGACTCGTGACGCCGGTAAAGAGTAAGGTGATGTTTGTCGCGCCACTACTTTAGCGGCACATCGGTAGAGAAGGGTAAACAGACGTAACGACGGAATTCCATTTAGGAACCTTTATTTAAACGACTAAACCTCATCATCCACTTTAGGGGTTCGTAAAGTATAATAACGGTAAACGGAAAGTCTTTTAAACAAGGATACATATGGGAGTCTTCGTTACTCTCTGGTTGGGGTAGGGGGTCGAGACGGCTCTATCATAATAACGTTTATAAAGTCAGGTTCGTTCTTTTCTAAGAGTATGAGAGGGGGACAATAAGAAGAAATGTAATGATTATGATAAGTCGTTCAATTTGTCTCAAAAATTACACACACACACACACACGTAAACTCACTTAGCACATCATTAATTTTATCATTCCAGAAACCTGACACACCCTGGTGAAGACCGAGATCATAAATGATCGAGACACCGGAACCCTCCCAATGGATGTGTGGGATATAAAGTCGAAGAAGTAAGTATTGTACTCCTTTGGTTCTCATCGAAGGCTTGGACGAACGACACTCCTTATTATTCTATAAAATGCATTTCACGGAATCGTATCGAGAACCTCGTGCACTCGTGACTACTTTCCGCTCTCCAGCAAACTCTCGTCCAAAGGTTGCACGAGCACCGTAGGTGAACACACAGAGATCCAACACGACCACATCGTCGCTCAGTCCCCAACGCGACGACCCAAGGTAGCCCGAACCAGCCCGAACTAGGAGTCAGACCCTTACGAGTCCTTACAGTCCACACCCACGTCGATGGCGACCAGAGCCTTGGGAGGCGTTCAGGACCGTCTCTGTCGGGACCCCACTACGACCAGGTCCCGAGAAAGTTCCGAAGTCCTTTAAAGTCTCTAATTCGTTCTGGACCTAAAGGAATCTTGGACCTTGCAAGGGACGTAGTCAAGGACACATTGTACGGGCACGGACTTAACTCGGGATGACGAATCCCTTCTCTGGGAGTGACTTCTTCCTTAACATAGACTTTCTTAGTTTGGGTGAAGGTCGGTCTGGAGATGGACCTGTCATCCTCAGACGCCCGAACACCCGTCTCGCCGACTTCGGGGTCGGAGCGACTTCCGGGTACACCGGCACCCAGAAATTCTCTGTAAAGGATTAGGGCCCTCTTGAAAAGTAGGTAGACACACTAAAAGTTAAATTCACTGGTCGACGAAATTTTATTTGATTCGTATACTGTACCCGTGAGCCGTGTAGAACTTTTCGTCCTCCTTCAAATAAGTGAATTTTGACGTAAAGACAGTAAGGACGCACCAAGGAGGGACTTAATAGAAAAGAGGTTTCGTAGACTACAATCCTTCTTTAAGAGAAAGGTAAGTCCAGAGTTAGGTTTATTTGTCATGGAAGAGAAGGAACCCGACGGATGCCAACGGAAAAATCACGGTAAATTTAGACCCAACCAAAAGTGATCGCAACGTCCTCTTCTTCCCAAAGTTTCGTCTACATAGTACGAAACGTTGCGTCCACTCTTTTTTGAAGTTCTGCAAGGCTTGGACGAAAAGGAGGGACAAGAGGACGACTGCCTCTCTGCGTTAGTTATTTCGGCGGAACAATTCTTTACTCAGTAAAGTCTCTAGGTCTTGACGAAATAGGACCTCCTCCAATAAATCGTGTCCACAAAATTATTAACATTCTCCGACTCTTTGGAGTGTACCGACCCGGGAGTCTGAGTCCCCACCAGAGGGCGACCCCGGTTAAGACGGAACTTCTGTTCCCCTCGGCCCTCGGACGGCAGTGAAGGTGCCGTACGGAGCCTGACTTTAGACTCACAACCGCAGGACCGTCGACGACGTGGAAGCAGACCCAACTCAAAGTTCGGACACGAAAGCCCTCCGTAAAGAAACATAGACGCAAATGTTAATCGTGCAACCTTCCGTCCCTACCTTCCCTCCCGAACAGTGACGCGTCCTTAGTCTCTCGGAGGACTTACGGCGAGCGACGTGAACAAAGGGTCCTTAGAACCCTTGTGCGCTTCGCGTCCACCGATGCACTGTCTCCCCTCCCACCGCTCCCGCACTATTCGCTGCCCGGGACCGCAGGTCTGGCGTCGCCAGGGGTCCACGAGGGCCGGCGTAGACGAGAAGGCGCTCCACGAGCCACCGCCGTCGCGCAAAGACTACTTGATTCGTCCCCTTTTGTTTAGGTCGTTCAATTGTTTCGAGGACCTCCTCCTTCCACTCCGTCACACTAGAGGTGTAGCTCCTCCCTTCGAAAGTCCTTCCGTCATTTAACGCAGTTCCCCGACCGTGGGTCGTAGTCCCTGGGGAGGGACCCATAGTGGGCTCTCGAAGGACCACGACCCTCTCCACACGTCCACCCCCCAGCAACCGAGGTGTGGGAGGGTGAGGAGGTTCACGACCTAAAAATGGTAGGCCACTTAAACACACTTTACACCTCCCCTAAGATTTGGTCTGGTTCGACGTAAGGAAGCCAGAAGTAACCAAGAAAGACGAGAAAAATTTAAAGTAGAAATAACCCTGATGTCCTTCCTTTACCTTTATAGACGTGAATGGTCCTTACGAGAAGGTTCGGTCACACGGAGGGCTCAGAGGGACTACGTTACGATAACCATTTCCTTTATTTAAGTAAATGACCTGCACTACGAATTACGTCCGGACTCAGACCTCAGGGTGACAGACAGGACTCAGTCCCTCCTCCTTCCGGTTTAACTGTTGTAACCTTACTACCCTTTCGGTCCGGTAAACAGTAGACGTTAAGTCTAGCCCACTATTTAAAGTCCTAAAGAGGACTGTATCAAATATACCCTTTTCAGAACTTTCCAGAAGTGTTCTATTGACTTTAGACTGTCACTCTCTTTGACTGAGTAAAAAATTTGTATGGAAAGGTTCCTCCCACAATTCGTACGTAGACAAAAATAAATGTCCCTACATTTCTGTGACATTTTCGTCACACCAGCCTCATATCAACTTCAAACGAATGACGGAACCCCACGAAGGGTGTAATTCACTGAGACCGTCTAAAAAAATGGGTGGGACCTCCTTCAGCAACCACCCCCTTGGGACAACCTTCTCTCCGTACCGTCTGTGCACCTTTCCCACAAGAGACGTGGAATTCTCACACACTACTTCCTACCACACGGGACACCATCTATTTAACGATGTTTCCTGTCAAGGGGTACCCCTTAAGACTATCGACAGATGATTTCATAAACCCGAAGTTAATGAAAATAAAAAAACGTAATAATTTTTATTTAGTTAGTCGTATAAATCATAGGGTAGATGCCAAAAAATCGAGTCACCTCTTTTGATATTCCAAACATAAAGTTCTCCTAACTCTTGTTTCGTCCATTTTAGTCAGATACCTTATGAAACTGTGCGTGTCTAAATGAAACCCAGTTCTTGGTTGTAACGACGAAAGTCACTATACTCGGGACCGTCAAGACTTGTAAACCGTGGTTGCAAACTCTCTACTAACTGAGAAACCATTTGAGTGCCTCAGGTAGTCTATTACACGAAAACCGACGTTCATTGTCTTATACGGTCATTTTCACCTAATTCGGTACTCTTCTTAAATATACGAGTCTTGGTCCTCGTCAGGTCCTAAATGGTTCGGTCCCCGAGTTTCTACTACGATTGTCGGGTCCGAGAAAGACAGACAGACACGAGGTCGGTGCCCGATAAACGTAAAGGAGCGACAAAGGAGTATCCTCATTAAACCAAAGACAACAGGACCTGGGGTACAAGAGTACGTCCGGGTACCCCTCCGTCTTTTCCCCTGCAAAGAGGAATTAACAGAAAAGCAGTCCTTCCTTCGAGTAAATCGTCTTCGGGGACTCGTCTGAGGGGAAACTCAGTGATGCCGGTCCCACAGTGTGCGGTGGTGTGTCTTGCGTTGATGGTTCTCATCGTCTCTGATTACTTCTGGAACCACATAATTTAAAACTGTGTTTTTATAAGTAGAAACCTGTAAAGACATCCATTTTAGACATAAAGGACCAGGATTCTGCTATTACAATTTTCTATTAATGACTATTGGCTATTTCTACAAAAATTTTTCATCTTTTTCGACAGATCATCGTACGTCTATAGCACGCGTCAAGTCCCGTCAACGAGTCCGTACGCACTGTGGTACCCGACGTCGTGCGGTCCGGAGGGACAGGTAGTGGTTGAGGGTCTCGAACGAGTTCGAGTACAGGTAGTCTCGACCACTTCGGTAGGTTGGTAGAGTGGGAGACAGTAGGGGAAGAGGAGGGCGGAAGTTAGAAAGGGTCGTAGTCCCAAAAAAAGGTTACTCAGTCAAGAAGTGTAGTCCACCGGTTTCATAACCTCGAAGTTGAAGTTGCAGTCAGGAAGGTTACTTGTGGGTCCTGACTAGAGGAAATCTTACCTGACCAAACTAGAGGAACGTCAGGTTCGCTGAGAGTTCTCAGAAGAGGTTGTGGTGTCAAGTTTTTGTAGTTAAGAAGATACGAGTCGAAAGAAATATCAGGTTGAGAGTGTAGGTATGAACCGGTGACCTCTTTGGTATCGGAACTGATCTACCTGGAAACAACCGTTTCATTACAGAGACGAAAAATTATACGACAGATCTAACCAGTATCGAAAAGAAGGTTTCACCTTCGTAGAAAATTAAAGTACCGACTTCAATGGTAGACGTCACTAAAACCTCGGGGTTTTTACTTCAGACAGTGACAAAGGTGACAAAGGGGTAGATAAACGGCACTTCATTACTCTGACTTACGGTACTAAAAACAAAAGACTTACAACTCGAAATTCGGTTGTAAAAGTGAGAGCAGAAAGTGAAAGTAGTTCTCCGAGAAATCAAGAAGAAATGAAAGACGGTATTCCGACCACAGTAGACGTATAGACTCCAATAACTATAAAGAGGGCCGTTAGAACTAAGGTCGAACACAAAGAAGGTCAGGTCGTAAAGAGTACTACATGAGACGTACATTCAATTTATTCGTCCCACTGTTATATGTCGGAACTGTAGGAGGAAAGGTCTAAACCTTGGTCAGACAACATGGTATAGGCCAAGATTGACAACGAAGAACTGGACGTATGTCTAAAAAGTCCTCCGTCCAGTCCACCAGACCATAAGGGTAGAGAGAGTCTTAAAAGGTGTCAAACAACACTAGATGTGTCAATTTCCGAAACCGTATCAGTTATTTCGTCTTCATTTGTAAAGAGACCTTGAGAGACCGAAAAAACTACTAGGTTGTCTACAAGTGTTAAAGACCAAGGAGACGGAAAAGATTTAGGTCGAAATTGTAGACCTTTAAGTACTAAGTACATGACAACTTCGCACCGAACCTCTTAAAACTCGTAATGAAATGATCGTACACTCTACTCACGTTAACACGTCATCAAACTCGTAAGAAACCGTAACGGAAAGAAACCCTAACCTTACTTTTGACTGGAAAAGATCAAAAGACCGGGGACGACTCAAAAGGTTTAAACGACCGTGTAACTCACGTCGTGAAAGTATCGTAGTAGAAAATCCTAAACTTTATCGAGTTGACCTTAAGGTAATGGAGGTGATCGAAACAAGCATCACTACGAAGTATTCCGAGTGAAATGAAGTGTAAGGTTCTACAGACCGAGATCCACTCACTAGTGTAGTAGTAGTAATAGACCCAGCACTTCTAGAAAAAACATGTCAAGAAGACACATAAGAACGGTGGAGAAGAATTATAGAAGAGGAAGGCAATCCAGGTAGGGTAAAGACAGGAAATAACTCGGGTAGAAACGTACTTTACAAGGACCATAGAGATTAAAAGAACTCCTCTAGAGATCAGAAAGAGTAAGACAACAAAAGGAGATAAAGAAACGTAAACAACGAAATTTGAGATTCGAGGTATTCTTATTCCTCTAAGAACACGTCACGTCGGACTTACACACCTTACGACGGACTGTTCATAACCCTCGAACTAGTTGTAGAAACTTCTTGAGGTAGAAACGGGTATCGGTAAGGTCTCGGAGTGACCCGAAGAGTGAGTACAGGATAAAGAGGGTAGGTACTTGAAGAGAGGTTCGGACCAAGTAGACTGCAGGGGTGTCTTGGGTGTTGGGTACAGACTTGGAACAGACCAAAAGTGAGGGACCACTATGGACGGGTAAAGAGACGAGTCGAGGACACGTTAGGGTGTGGGAGAGGTTCCGAAGAGATCAATAAAGGTTCTCATCAACCGTCATAAAGACTACACATGCTTATAAAGAACGTGCACAATTTTAAAGGAGGCAACCACTATACAGTGGACACTTCGACAGACCTACCTAAGGAACGAGACCGGCACCTCCGCCCACACCCACGGGGAGGGGACCCCAAGACTACGAGTGTGACTCCCGGACGAGGGGTCGGGAGCCCAGACGGTCGGGAGTGAGTAGGGCGGTTTCGCGACCGGAGGGTCCCCAGAAGTGTCGGAGCCTTGGTGTGTCACGACGGTCTTTCTGGTGGAAAGAACCTCCCTCCCGTCAAAGAGGATATTGGTGGTTCACCCCGTACTTAGGACCCCCGGTCCGACCCCTCGTCTGTGGGGTTTACCCGACAAAGACGGGGACGAGTGAAGACAGTGGGAAGGACAGTCTGCAGTGACGGGAAGGTGTGAGAGGAAGGGAGTAAAGCACTCTGTGTTGACGTGCGTAAAGTACGCTCGAGTCGACCCTCGTGAATGTTGAGAAGGAAAAGAGGGAAGGACTTTCTCACATTCCACGAGTGGGGTTTTCGTGTCATAGGATATGATCCGACTACCACAGTCTGGGTAGCCCTGTTTCCTGAGCTGAATGATAAAGGTGTAGGGAAAGTAAGGTGTCAAGGGCTAAGTGTATACTCACTACGAGGTCCCTGTAGTTCGTACGACACCACCGGGAAGTATGCAGGAGGGTCCTAAATGGAGGTGTTCGAGCGTTTCGGAGGGTCCGTTCGTACGAGTTGACAGAGGTTTCCCGAGCAGACGAGGGACCTCCTCCGTACCGAGTCCGGACCCCGTTAAACGTCGGGTACAAGGGTCTCCGGGAAGAGTCGTCTGTGTCCTCCTCAGCCGCACTCGGGGACCGGGGAGTCAACCCCTTTGACTCGCCACCCGAGGTGGGACAGGGGTCCCGAGAGTCGGGACACCCGAGACGACAGGTGCCACTGACGGAGGACCCGTTACACGGGAAGTCCCGGGAAAGAAGGAAACGCAGACAGAAGAAGAGAGGAAATGTCTCAAAAGACCCAATACAAGGTTTATAAATTGAACGTGAGTTTAGGGGTACAGTCCCAGACGAAGACCCCCTTGGTTTAGTTGTATCTATTGATGTCTTTACTTCAAACAATCCTAATTAAATTTGTTACGAGTGAAAGGTTGTATGAACTTAACTATGGCCACAAAGTAGGAATAATGTATGGTTTAAGTTCCCTTAAGTCCCTTATAGTAAGAGGTGCAATCAAAGTCATTTCCCGTCCTCTATAAAACCTCCTTTCTTTGGGGTCTTTTGTTCTGTTACACTTGCACTTATAAAGGTTCTTATTACGGAATTCAAAAATCACTGTAAAAGACAGAACAAATATTCTGTATAGGGATGTCATATTTACACGTCCTCCGAAAGAGAATTTAGAGACTGAAAGAGTACACCGCGAAGACAACAACTGTCATCGAGGTTGACGGAGAACAAACCATGACTTCAAGCATGTTGTCTGATACTCGGTTTCAATCACTAATTGACAAAACTTTCTTAGAGGGTTTTATGTGAACAAACATTATACAGAACGAAAACGCAGAGTCCACGTTTTATTAACCGTAAAATACGGGTTAAACGGAAAACATTCACTATACACACCACCATGAATTCACAGAGACATTCCAAGAGGGACCCTCGTCACCGAGGTTCGTGCTACCGGGGTCAGATGGACCTGAGCGGGTGAGGAGGAGAGACGAAAGTGCTTTTGCAGGTCAAAAGGACGACCTCCTCTGACTACGGTAAAATTTGTATCACGAATTAATATACAATACAAAAGGTGTCATGGCAAGAGACTGTCATTGGAGTCGACATAAAGCGAAAACATCTACACGTTACTACAAAAATCTCTTAAGGTTCACCAAACTGATGCAACCAGATTGAGACAGCGAAAGAGAATTACCATCTTCAACCTCTGGTTTTGTGGAATAAAACTGTGTGACTCAAACGACACGGAAATAGTTTCATATATACATTTTACGTATATAATTGTAAGGAAATTTAATCTATTATATATGTTGTCTACGTAGCAGGGGCTCCCAGCGGGACGAGGACCGGTACCCTTGCGTCGAGACTGACTTGCGTTCCCGATCGACTCCAGTGAGAGAGAGTTTTTGGGCTTAGAGACTGCACACATTTCGGACCACGAACGGAAACCCTCGAAGTCAACACGAACCTAGTCCTCACCCTACGCACGAAAGGGTCCTAGACAAGCCAAATCCCGGAAGAGACTGGGACGAAGACTCTGGAGACGACAATCCGTGACCTACCTTCGTTGGAGAGAGACTCTAAGGGAGCATGGGGGTGGGACTAGTGGTGAGGGATTTTGGGAGGGAAAGGACATATGGCCGATTAAAATAACTTCTAAGTCCCGGTAACCCTCACAAAAGTAGTATCTTTGGTCAGTGGAAGGTACTCGTAAAATCTTTAGGAGTGGGGGTTCCTAGTGCGTCTGTTAGGGCGGGGGGGGTGGACGGTGTCCTTACAACGGGAAGGGTCGAGGGGTGACCCGCGGGACGTGAGGGACCCGCCCAGGCACACGGGCAGAGAGTAGGCGTAGGAGTAGTCAAGGTCGTTGTGTCCAGGTGCACACGAAGAAACTAAGGTAGCTCTTTAAGTCGTAAAATAAAAAAACAAGAGGAGAAAAGACTCAGATAGAAAAGTGTTGATCTACTGAACAGTTCCCTAAAAAGACTTGTTTCTGTCAAGGGAGGGATTCTCTTTCATACTATGGTCGAATGTCTATTAATGAAAAGGAAAATGGGACGAGAGAACGTGATGAAGTTCTCGAAGGCGTAGGATGGAGTGAGGTTTGGTCAGAGGTACACAAAGATTTTACTTGTGAACGAGAACGGTGACTAGTTGACAACCTTTGGAGGGACCACAAAGGTCGAGAGACAACAAGTTTCAAAGGAAGTACCCAAACAGACCCTTTCCCCTCAGTGTTGACATTTCTCGTTATAACCTATCCTTGGACCTTACAATTCAGGTACTTAGTTCCGTTTAACCTTCTCCAATTTGTCCTTTACCGTTCTCACTTGTAACTGTCAAATCCTTAGTCACTTGATTTTACCTGACCTTATCCACTTAAATTAAGTCTACTGGTAATATAGATGATAACACCCGTCCTTAGGGTGTCTTCTTTACCTCATTGGTAGTATCAGTTGTTTTCTCAGGTGTTACGTCATGAACCCATGTTAAAGTTTTTACTGTCTTACTAGAGACAAACAAAGGTTCCGTTTGGTAAGTTATAGTGTCATTAGGTTCAGATACGGGACTGGTCATTAGGACTTCTTCGATTTCAACTTACCAAGATACTTCTGGATGTTCTGGAAGATCTTGATTGTGGTTTTTCTCTACAAGAAAGTAATATCCCTTGACCTCACGGTTTCATCCTTCAGTTCTCTATGGACCTCATTGTCCGTTTAAACCGGAACCTCATATCTTACTTCGTCCCGTTTCCGATTATCTCAAAACGGTTCTCTTACGTAACCAGTATCGTTTGTGGGAGAAGGTTGTTGTGTTCTGTACTGAGACGTGTACCTGTAGTGGTCTAGCAGTTGTGGCTTTAGTCTAACTAATATAAGAAACGTCGGTTTCTACCTCTTCGAGATATGTCAGTCGTTTTTGTTCTGGACCTCGACTGACACCGAGTCTAGTACTTGAAGAATAACGGTTTAAGTCTGAATTTAACTTCTTTCATCCCTTCTGGTGATCTGGAAAGTCCATACTGGATTTAGTTTAGGCAATACTAATATGTCACCTTTACTGTTTATCTAAGGTCCCTAATCCAGACTATCTGTCTCACGGACTACTTGATACCTACCTCTAAGTACTGTAACATGTCCTCCGTCCCTATTTCTGGTAAGGGTTCTTTTCTTTATGTTTTTCTGTTTTACCAACAGACCCCTCCGCAATGTTTATCGTCTCTTTTCTTCTCTTTGGTTTCCGTTTCTCTTTTCCCTTCTGTGTTGGTAGACTTCCGTTTCAAGGTTTCTTGTTGTTCCTCTCTACTCTTTCGAAGGAGTCACCAGTCACGTTCCTTTGTCTCCTCTTTTTGTCTTACCCTTTCTGATCTCTAGAGAAGTTCTTTTAGTCTCTATGGTTCCCTTGTAAAGTATGTTTCTACCCGTGTTATTTTCAGTCTTTACTATGCCTGGATTGTCTTCGTCTTCTATAATTCTTCTCCACCGATCTTATGTGTCTTGACATGTTTTTTCTAGAAATACTAGGTCTATTGGTTATACCACACAAGTGAGTGGATCTCGGTCTGTAGGACCTTACACTTCAGTTCACCCGGAATCCTTCGTAGTGATACTTGTTTCGATCACCTTCACTACCTTAAGGTCAACTTGATAAAGTTTAGGATTTTCTACTACGACCCTTTCACGACGTAAGTTGTACGGTCGTTTAAACCTTTTGAGTCGTCACCGGTGTCCTGACCTTTTCCAGTCAAAAGTAAGGTTAGGGTTTCTTTCCGTTACGGTTTCTTACGAGTTTGATGGCATGTTAACGTGAGCAGAGGGTATGATCGTTTATTACGAGTTTTAAGAGATTCGGTCCGAAGTTGTCATACTTGGTACTTGAAGGTCTACAAGTTCGACCAAATTCTTTTCCGTCTCCTTGGTCTCTAGTTTAACGGTTGTAGGTGACCTAGTAGTTTTTTCGGTCTCTTAAGGTTTTTTGTAGATAAAGACGAAATAACTGATACGGTTTCGGAAATTGACACATCTAGTGTTATTTGACACCTTTTAAGACTTTCTCTTCCCTTATGGTCTGGTGGACTGAACGGAGAACTCTTTGGACATACGTCCAGTCCTTCGTTCTCAATCTTGACCTGTACCTTATTGTCTGACCAAGGTTTATCCTTTTCCTCATGCAGTTCCGACATATAACAGTGGGACGAAGAAATTAAATGTACGTCTCATGTGGTACTTTTTGCGACCCGACCTTCTTCGTGTCCGACCTTAGTTCTAACGACCCTCTTTATCGTTATTGGAGTCTATACGTCTACTGTGATGGGAATACCGTCTTTCACTTCTTCTTGGTTTCTCGGAGAACTACTTTCACTTTCTCCTCTCGCTTTTTCAACCGAATTTCTAGTTGTAAGTCTTTTGATTCTAGTACCGTAGACCAGGGTAGTGAAGTACCGTTTATCTACCCCTTTGTCACCTTCGTCACTCTCTGAAATTATAAAACCCGAGGTTTTAGTGACGTCTACCACTGACTTCGGAACTTTAATTTCCGAGGTTGAACGAGGAACCTCCTTTTCGATATTGGTTGGATCTATCGTATTATTTTTAGTCTCTGCAATGAAACGGTAGTTTCCCAGGTAGATCAATTTCATACAAAAAAAGGTCTTCAGTACATAGTTACACTCCCAACCTGATATTTCTTTCGACTCGTAGTTTCTTGACTACCAAATCTTGGCACCACTACCTCTTATGAGGACTCTCAGGGAACCTACCGTTCTTCTAGTTTGGTCAGTTAGGATTTCCTTTAGTCAGGACTTTAAGTAACCTTCCTGAGTACGACTTCGACTTTGAGGTTATGAAACCGGTAGACTACACTTCACGACTGAGTAACCTTTTCTGGGACTACGACCCTTTCTACCTCCCGTCCTCCTCTTCCCTTGTTGTCTCCTACTCTACCAACCTACCGTAGTGACTGAACTACCTGTACTCAAACTCGTACGAGACCCACAACCACAACCTGTCCCCTCCCCACCACACGACGTCAGGTACCCCAGCGTTTCTCAGCCTGTGTCGACTCGCTGGCTTGACTTGAGATAACTATTCTACATGGGTACCCGGAGACTACGGAGACTAGAGTCCACGAGAACCGGACGTTACCGAACCTCAACCCGAACCTAAAGTTTGACCTCTGACTTCGACCCAGACCCCCCACTTTCGTGGTCTAACATCGGTCATCTGGTCACTAGTGACTGTTCTCGGGACAGGGAAATCGAAACGTCTCTTCTTAAAGGTCATTCTGTCTTTCATCACTTCGTTCATTATCTAAGTAATTCTCCTTTTTCCGATGTCACACACACCGTCTGTACCCGTCTGATCCTCCCTCTCAGGGGTCCAACGACTTAACATAGTGAGTAAAGAAGGTCAAAAGGAAACCAGTCAGTAAAACCAAACGGACCGGGTGTCAGGTATAAACCATATAGAGTCTTAGGAAGGTACAGATACCCATGCAGAGAATCTGTTCTACCCAAGATGCCGTTTCCGCACACCCATCTCGTAGGGAACTGTAACAAGGGGCAAACGGGAGGTTCCTCGGAAACACGCACACACACGGACCCCTCGAGAGGACTGAAACTCTTACTCTTTATGCACCAGACCCGTCGCGGGTCGGAGGAGAGAATTAACAGGACGATAAGAGTAAAACCTTAAAGTCAGATATCCCTTACTTAGAGGTCAACGAAATGATATCCCTCCGGGGTAGATGGAGGACTGAGTAGTGGTCGTGGTACTGACAAGACTCCGACTGACAGTTTCCGGTTGTTCACCCACCACCGGGTTAAGGACCTTATCAACGTTACTAGGAGGGTGAGTAGTCGGATACTTTCGCAACAACAACAATTCAGTGGTTCAGTACAGACCGAGAAACCCTGGGGTACCTGACGTGGTCCCAAGGGACAAGAAGTAGTAGGGGATATCAAACGGGTTCAAGTACAGGTGACTCAGTCACTACGGTAAGTTGGTAGAGTAGGAGACAGCAGGGGAAGAAGAGGGTGGAAGTTAGAAAGGGTCGTAGTCCCAGAAAAGGTTACTCAGTCAAGAAACTTAGTCCACCGGTTTCATGACCTCGAAGTTGAAGGTGTAGTCAGGAAGGTTTCTCATAAGTCCCAACTAAAGGAAATTCTAAACTGACAAAACTAGAAGAGCGAAAAGTTCCCTGGGAGTTCTCAGAAAAGGTCGTGGTGCCAAGCTTTAGTAGCTAAGAAGTCACGAGACGAAAGACGACAAAAAGTGATCGGATACTTTAATGGGTCCGACATCTTTGATTGGGAAGACGGTACCGGGTGGGACACACCTCACACAAAGGGGGCCTTATTTAAGTAAAGAATGTATAGTGAAAAAGAAAGTCACTTAAAATAAAAAAATTATTTTTAAATAAATAAAATTAACCTCCAATTAATGAAATGTGATAACATAACCAAAACGGTACGTAGTTGTACTTAGGTGGTGTCCACATGTGCACAAGGGGTAGGACTTGGGGGGAGGGAGGGGCATGACTATGACCTACGAACCCCGACCACGTGAGTTACTTAAGAAAGATGTTCCTCTGTAATTTTTGGACTTAAAGTGATCTTCAAGACTTAGGACTCTCGTCTACACTAAAGTCCCTTTTCTGGTACCCAAGTCCAGGGTCACACTCGATGTGCCAAAGTCTAAGGGACCCCTGTGTGCATACTTCCGACTCCGCCCTACTCTCATTGGTGTCTTTATTGTCTGAGGACTTATCCACTGTGTCTAGAGTACGCTTTTCGGAGGGTCCTGCTTTAGACACGAGTAGAGGTTTGTGTTTCCTATAAAAGGAGTCATAAATGACAAAATGTGATCTACTTGTTGAATGTTCGTTTTAATACTCTGCATATGCTTCCGTTCATTTTCTGTGAGGACTCTTTGTTCCGGCAGTAGCCCTCGTCCGCGGAGCGTGTCCCGCCACGACCGTCTTTCCTACACGTCGTCTGGTCCTTTGAGTCTCCGTCTGCGTGCACTTGTGGCAGTTGTGTGAAAATGTGTTTATTCGTCTCCGTTAAAATACATCTCCTCTATCAGAAAAGTTGTTTACCACTCCTTTTTGAACTAGCGGGGTACGTTCTTATTTTATTTTGCTTCTAACTACGTACGGAGGTTGTAATATACTTTTATTGAGTTTTTACCTAGTAACTGAATTTCCGGTCTATATTTTGCTACTTTGAGGGTCTCCTTTTAACTATACTGGGACCCAAACCTCCTCTCTAAAAATCAAAACTTTGGTTTTCGTGTACTAAAGGAATTCCTTTAGGTAGGACTTTTAAGTGACCTTCCTGACTACGACTTCGACTTTGAGGTTATGAAACCGGTGGACTACGTTTCCTGAGTAACCTTTTCTGAGACTACGACCCTTTCTAACTACCACCCTCTTTCCCTGCTGTCTCCTACTCTACCGACCTACCGTAGTGACTGAGGTACCTGAATTCAGACTCGTTCGAGACCCTCAACAACTACCTGTCACTTCGGACCACACGACGTCAGGTACCCCAGCTTTTCTCAGCCTGTACTGACTCTCTGATTTGACTTTTTTCTTTTTCTTTAACAATTTGACTTGAAATACTTTTTATATTTGAAAATGAGACACTCACTTTTGACAACCACTTTGACTTGTTCTCTGGGTGAAAACGGAAAGACCCAGGTTTCTGGCACCAGAACATGGACTTCCTATTACTAAAGTCTGAGGATCTGAAAGGACGCACGGGTTCTCTTCTAAATTTGTCGACGAGTAGTCCCTTCGCTCCTGTGACGTCCTTCTTTCCTCCGCGTCGGGCCTTCGTTGTCACGTCGGTACCCGTTCCGGGCCGAGGAGGGGTTTCTTCTATGTGTGTTAAAGAGACGCTATAAGACGTTTTGCGTGGGAAGGAGTGTTCCTCCTCCTACCAATTGAAGTCTGACTCGTGTTCTAAGATCCTCGTACCCGGACAATCGAGTGGTGGTTGGTCAGTCTTCCTTCAGTACGTAGGACTCCGGGAGTGGTTTTACAACGGATATTTTCGAAGAGAGACTTTTGGAAACTCCTCAGGACCCAAAAAACTCGTGTTCGGTGAACTAGAAGAATGAACGGGAAAGTTATTAGTAAAGGACCGAGGTTTAGGGTTACAAAGTCAAACAAACTAGAGTCACACGTAACGTGCGTGGTTGCACATACACCACTGCAATTCTCTTACCTTTCTATCCGGCATGACACCCCACTTGGTAAACATTTTGCGTATTGACTGTTCTGTGAATTTCGTTCTTTTATAGGTTTTTAGAATTTGGAGTTGTTTTGTTTTAACTTATTGGGTGAATTTTTTACCCATTCTAGACTTGACCGTGAAACGGTTTCCCCTATGTATCTCCCGTTCCTTCGTATACTGTTATACAAGTTCCAGTTTCAATCGAAAATCCCTTTATGTTTAATTCTAGTGTTACTCTATGGAAATGTAATCTTGTCGATTCTGTTTTGTTTTAGTTGTTAAAGTTTGCGACGATTCCGACGTGTCGTTACTTGGGAGATCGAGATCGCCTTACGTTCCACCATGTCGGTGACACCTTTCGTCAACCCGTCAAAGAATACTTCAATTTGCACTCAAATAATTTACTAATTGGTTAGAGTGAAAACAAATAGTTCATAAATTAGTTCCCTTAGATTTTGAATATCAGTATGTTTTTTACACACTTATAAATATTTGTGAGATTGATGTTAACGAGTCGTTACCTTTATCGGGTCAGAAGAAAGCTGTCCTCCTACTTCTTTCTTCGACGCCATGCAAGTATCTGACCTTATGATGAGACACCATGTTACTTTTCACTCCAGTGAGTCCGCACAGACTGAGAGACGTTGGGGTACCTGACATCGGGTGGTGCGAGGAGACAGGTACCCTAAAAGGTCCGTTCTCATGACCTCACCCAGCGGTAACGGAAGAGGTCTCCCAGATGGGTTGGGTCCCTAACTTGGGTCCAGAGGGTGTCACATTCGTTCTACGAAATGGCAGACTCGGTGGTCCCTTCACATAGTGAAAATAGTGAATCCCTATTTCCCTTGGTTGAGAACAAAGTACGTTGTCGTACTTACTTAATCCTTCCTTAAAAGAATTTACTTTCTTCCGTCTATGTCTTCAGACGTACAACACACTGAGGCAAATATACTGTAAGATCTTTTTCTTTTCATATCTTTTCCTTTCGTCTAGAAACCACCCACTCACTCCCTCCGCGACTGAGTTTCCTAGTCGTCCTCCCTTTAACCACCCGTTACAAAACTCACCATAGCACTACCCTCTACATACTAAGATACGCAAACAGTTTCGAATATCTTTACCTGTAGTGTTTCCTACTTAAAATGAATACCCTTAATTGATTTTATCGGGCCTACAGTCACCTGTAGTTCTCCCTTGTGTCTGACACTATTTATTTATGCACTGTATTAAGGATTTTCACTGCTCTCTTCTTTCCTCAACTGGATACATGGAAACCTTTTGTCGTAAATTTGATCCACTAAATCCGGACGTCTGGTTTGACATGCACTCAATAAATAAATGACACCAACTCAAAGAGTATCCCCGTACCCAGTCGTTAAGACTTTGATTGTTTCTTTAACATAGTTATCTTTAGTTTACGGTCTAAAGAGTGACGGTCTCTTTCTTCGAATGTTTGTTTATTCCCCTTCCGGCTACTTAGGATAAAAAGATCTATTCTAAGTCTCTATTGTCAAACTTGAGTTTTAGTATTGACTGAAACTCCCCCAAAAGGGAAATCAAGAAAGATAAAACATAACGTCACACCAGTCAATTGTCGCAACACCACCAAAGTCCACCTGTCACTTCCCTGAGCCGGTCTGCGGACGTTCGTAGGGAAGATGGGGTTTACAGTCATCCGTATATCAATCTACACTTTTATTTTACCTACGTATATACTCACATACATATCTTAATCTTATGTACGTACAAGGGTAGAAAAAGTGGACTGGAAGGAGAACTCTTTGGACATACGTCCAGTCCATCGGTGTCAATCTTGACCTGTACCTTGTTGTCTGACCAAGGTTTATCCTTTTCCTCACACAGTTCCGACATATAACAGTGGGACGAATAAATTGAAGATACGTCTCATGTAGTACTCTTTGTGACCCGACCTTCTTCGTGTTCGACCTTAGTTCTAACGGCCCTCTTTGTAGTTATTAGAGTCTATACGTCTACTGTAGTGGGAAGACCGTCTTTCACTTCTTGATTTCTCGGAGAACTACTTTCACTTTCTCCTCTCACTTTTTCAACCGAATTTCGAGTTGTAAGTCTTTTGCTTCTAGTACCGTAGACCAGGGTAGTGAAGTACCCTTTATCTACCCCTTTGTCACCTTTGTCACTGTCTGTTAAAGAAACCCGAGGTTTTAGTGACGTCTACCACTGACGTCGGTATTTTAATTCTGTGATGAGGAACCTTCCTTTCAATACTGGTTGGATCTATCGTATAATTTTTCGTCTCTGTAATGAAACGGTTACTTCCAGATAGATCAGTTCCGATACTAAAAAGGTCACCAGTACACACCTACACTCTCAACCTGATATTTCTTTCGACTCGTGGCTTCTTAACTACGAAAACTTGACACCAAAACCTTACTGAGAACTCTCAGGGAACCTGACTTTCGTCTAGGTCGGTCAGGTAAGATTTCCTCTAGTCAGGACCCACAAGTAACCTCCCTGACTACGATTTCGACTTTGAGGTTATGAAACCGGTGTACTACACTTCTCGACTCAGTAACCTTTTCTAAGACTACGACCCTTTCTAACTCCCGTCCTCCTCTTCCCCTGTTGTCTCCTACTCTACCAACCTACCGTAGTGACTGAGTTACCCATATACAAACCCACTTGAGGCCCTCAACCACTACCTGTCACTCCGGACCATACGACGCGAAGTACCCCAGCGTTTCTCAACCTGTACTGACTGACTGACTCGACTTGACTCGACTGACTATGTACGTATATAAGGGACTCTCCCTGGACATCGTCTCTGTAGGATAAATCGTGGGTCTTGAACCAAAGATTTATGGTAAGAGGTTATTTTACTTATAATACATATATCATATCCCAATATCGGGGGTTTATTTTACGTGTGACTACTTAGGTACGACTATATTTATTTATTCTATCTAATAAAGAAGGAAACTCTCTTTAAAGTCAATTATTTACACCTGTCTTACTCGCTGTCTCCCTGTACCTTTTAATGGCGGTCTCGTAATGTCATCTGCAACGACATATACGACAATTTACGATTTGTAATTACTCGTTTCCAAATTCTTCCTTAAAATCGTAGTGGTGTTTACTAAAGAGGAGTTTTATACATGATTAATGACACGGCCAACAATAATACGGGTACTTGAGAAACTATGTAGAGGAGGGTGGTCCACCTCTAACAAAGAAGAGGCGAACCCACTCCCGACCTGGATCGATGACACAATGGTCATTACCTCGTGTGGCTGGGGCCCCGGGAAGACTGGACTACGTGCCGCCTCGGTGGGGTGGAGACACCACAAGACGAAGTCCAAGGTGGTGGGGTGACTCAGTACTCTTTCGTAGTCTGTTTGGGGTCAGACCCCTGCTAGAAGTTCCACAGACTGGTCATAAAAAGTTTACCGGTTCCAGTACTTTCTGTCCTTATTTGTCCCACACAGGGTCTAACCTCCTCCGGCTCCTCTGTGTTTCAGGCCGCGGTCCACCTGGGACCTAACCTGGAACCTCACCTTCTTTCCTACGACGACTGTCGGACCACTGGGACCTTGTCGTAGACACTACGTCGATTACCACAACATGGTCGCAGTCAAAGAAATCTAGTCACGTGGGAATAACACATTTACAATCGACTTGCAGCACTTTCCACATATACCGTTGAGATACAATAGAAACGGCTATTAGACATTTATATTTTAGCAAAATTTTAATTCAAAAAAAAAAAAAAATTCCTAATATTGAAAAAACTTCAAAACATGGAACCCATAGTAGATTAACAGTTAAGAAACGAAAAACCAAGAGTCTTTTTAGAAGTTTTACCGACGTCACCCGATAAAGGGAAAAGGGTCTCTTGTCACTAGGACGGGAAGCTCTTGAGAATCGTCGTTGTCATTACTATTGTTGTCATCAAATATAAATAACTCACGAATGACGTATGGTCCGTGGGACGGTTTATAAAGTGTATCTAGGGATGAGCAAAGTACGAGTCGTCAAGATTTTCCTGAAGGATAGGTTAAACTATCTCCACCTTTGACTCCGTTTCTATGCAATACAGGTTCCTATATACTAATCATCCACAACTCGTTTTGTTCTAAGTTTGGTGTATTCTACGGTCTGAGGTATCGGTTCCGATTAATACTATTATTAGACTTCTCAATTATACACGAATTTTGACTTTAGCGAGTCAACACAGTCTGAGAAGCGCTGGGGTACCTGACATCGGGTGGTCCGAGGAGACAGGTACCCTAAAAGGTCCGTTAAAAGGTTGGGTGACCTCACCCAACGGTAAAGGAAGAGGTCCCCTAGAGGGGCTGTGTCCCTAGCTTGGACCAGAGGACTTAACATCTGTCTGCGACATGGGAGACTCGGTGTTCCCTGTAGATACACGAGTCGTGGTTCAGTAAGTTCTCACGATAGAACAACCAGACGGGCACCCTCGGTAGACCTGACAGAACAAGGTGGCTACGCCCACGCCTTCGGGTCCTTCCTCGGAGCGTAGGTCTTTCGGATTGAAGGAGAGGTGGGGGTCAGATGGAGTGAAAGAAATGTTTCTACACCGAAAGGGAGGGAATTAACGGTTTGAGTCCCCCCTGGGGTCTACGTAAAAAGTTTTACTACTTTGACACAAGACCACAAGTGGGACAAAGGGGTAGCGAAATTGTAGTCTCACTAAATTTTGAGAAGGAACTATTCACCTACGTTACACCCTTGTGGTGCCCCAGGGACCTACAATACCGTTCACAGAGTGTAGTGCTGTGGTGACTTTGTGAGGGACGGATGGTCGGACACAACGTCCGTCAAAAATGGTTCTGTCTGTCGTGACAAATACAGCGTCTCGGAAGGCAAGTTTTGGTTTGTTGTTTCAGTAGGTCGTCTCCTTAAAAGAGGGACGAAGGTGTAGCCTTTACTTGGGACTCGACTTGCACGGTAGTCTACGAGAAAGTCGTTTTTGTCTAGTTGTTCCCGTGATGTTCGTTCTTTCCTACCGTCCTCGTGCGTAGCGTTACCGACAAACCTCAATGGGCCGTCTCCAGTGAGACGTCTCGGTCAGAACTCGGTCTTCCCATTCCAGTCCGACGGAGACGACGTATCGTAGAAGGTCGAATGACGAAGGGTTTCACTTCAGAACTTCACTTGTAGTTCCCCAGTAAAACATGTCCTTCCCCCATGATTCGAGTGTCCTTCGGACAGGAACTGGGTCGATTTGTACGGACCTCAGGGAGTAGAAGTCGAGGTATCCCGACTACGGGCAACGGTTCACATCCCTTTGTTCCCGCGGCACAGTGAGCCGTTGGCACATGGTACTCTGATTCCTGTGCCTTCCTGCTACTTTGACCTGTTTTCCGTCTCGGAGTCCCGAGTCCGTTCGTCTTACCTGGGCGTCATCTTGTGAACCGATAACAAGTGTCCATCTCGACCTACTCCCAGAAAAATCGGGTAAAGTATAAATTATGGGCAGTGACTACTCGTCTATCTTCCCCTAACGAATCTACCTCCACTGGCGTATGTCGTCGTTAGAGACGAATCAGAAAATTGTTTATAAATGATTTGTGAGTGGTACATGATCCGTAAAACGGTCTACGACCTCGTCTTTCCTAACTCTCTGTCTCAGATCCTTAAACTTCTTGAGTGTCAGACCATCTCTTCTACCGGAACATTTGTTCATTAACGTTGGTTCATACTGTACAGGACTATATTTACACCCACAGTCGAATAGTCTTCTTGGGCTTCGACCACCCTAAAGGAGACAAAACCCTCCTAAGTTGTAAAAAAGGGATGTACTCTTATTTGACCAATGATCTCAAGTTGTTATAAACCATCCTCTCTACATGTATGTAGACGATCCTATCACAGTAGATAACAGCCCGTATTTGATTAAACACCGAATAAAAAATTATATTTAAATAAATAAAATTAATCTTCGATTAATGAAATGTTATAACACCACCAAAAACGGTATGTAACTGTACTTAGACGGTGCCCACATGTACACAAAGGGTAGGACTTGGGGGGAGGGTGGAGGGAGGGGTGGGGTAGGCAGACCCAGTAGGGTCACGGGGTCGGGACTCGTGGGACAGAATACGTAACTTGGACCTGACCACTAAACAAAGTGTACACTATAATATGTACAAAGTTACGGTAAGAGGGTTTAGTACGGTGGGAGAAGGAGAGGGTGTCTCAGGTTCTCAGACAAGATGTGGAGACACAGAGAAAACGACAGAGTGTATGTCCCAATAGCAATGGTAGAAAGATTTAAGGTATATATACGAAATCATATGACATAACCACAAAAAGAAAGACCGAATGAAGTGAGACATATTATCCGAGGTCAAAGTAGGTGGAGTAATCTTGACTAAGTTTACGTAGGAAAAATTCTCGACTCATTATGAGGTAACACATGTAAGTCTTTTGATTCTAGTACCGTAGGCCAGGGTAGTGAAGTACCCTTTATCTACCCCTTTGTCACCTTTGTCACCGAGTGAAATAAAAAACCCCGAGGTTTTAGTGACGTCTACCACTAACGTCGGTAATTTAATTTTCTGCGAATGAGGAACCTTCCTTTCAATACTGGTTGGATCTGTCGTATAACTTTTCGTCTCTGTAATGAAACGGTTGTTTCCAGGTAGATCAGTTCCGATACCAAAAAGGTCACCGGTACATACCTACACTCTCAACCTGACACTTCTTTCGACTCGCGACTTCTTAACTACGAAAACTTGACACCAAAACCTCTTCTGAGAACTCTCAGGGAACCTGATGTTCCTCTAGGTTGGTCAGGTAGGATTTCCTCTAGTCAGGACCTACAAGAAACCTTCCTGACTACGATTTCGACTTTGAGGTCATGAAACCGGTGGAGTACGTTTCTCGACTGAGTAACCTTTTCTGACTACGACCCTCCCTAATCCCCGTCCTCCTCTTCCCCTGCTGTCTCCTACTCTACCGACCTACCGTAGTGGTTGAGCTACCCGTTCTCAAACCCACTTGAGGTCCTCGACCACTACCTGTCCCTCCGGACCACACGACGCCAAGTACCCCAGTGTCTCTCAACCTGTGCTGACTCACCGACACGACTCGACTGGGGTGACACACACACGCGGTGTCGAAAGAGTAGGTAGGCAGACGACTACCTGTGGAACCTGATAGTGGTAGAACTTTAAGAAGTGTGAAACGATTGTTCTCCTGGTTGTAAAAGTCAAACGAGACCTAAGACGAATAATACATCGACCAGAACCTAAGTCAAATTCTTCGCCAAAGTTCTAAGTCTTCTTAATCGTTCTTGGCACTGTATGGTCGGGGACAGGTAGTGGACCTCTGATTGTCGACCGCCCGACGTCAACGACTTTACACCAGACGTAGTCCAAGGACGACTCCGATGTCCTACGACGAAGGAAAGACAGGACCCAGAAGGGGAGGGAGACGGGGAGTAAGGGGCCTGTTGATACAGAGCACAACAACAAATCAGGGATTCAGGACAGACTGAGAACGTCGGGTATCTGACATCGGACGATCCAAGGAGACAGGTACCATAAAGGGTCCGTCATTATGACCTCACCCAACGGTTACTGAGAACACTCATACACCTAGACTCTCAACCTGGTATTTCTTCCGACTCGTACCTTCTTAACTACGAAAACCTAACACCAGGACCTCTTCCGTGAACTCTCAGGGAACCTGACGTTCCTCTAGGTTGGTCAGTTAGGTTTTCTTTTAGTTAGAAGTTATAAATAACCTTCCTGACTACGCCTTCGACTTCGACGTTATGAAACCGGTGGACTATGTTTCTCTGTTGAGTAACCTTTTTTGGAATTACGACCTTCCTGACTTCCGTTTTCCTCTTCCCCCGTCGTCTCCCACTCTACCAATCTAACGTAGTGACTGTGTAACCTGTACTTAAACTCGCTTGAGATCCTCCATCTCCTCCTGTCCCCTCGGACCACACGACGTCAGGTACCCCAGCGTTTCTCGACCCGCGCTGAATCACTAACTCGTTGTCGTTCTTTTCTCGCCTACCCTCCCCTACATAATATAATCAAACAACCCCGAGGACGTTGTTTCACGTCCGTATGGACAAAAGTAGTCCGAAGTGAAATAAAGAGAAACGTCCATGTCGTAAAAAACATTTAACTTCCAAACACCATTGGGACATAGTCCGTTCAGATGATCCCAGTCAAAAGGTTGTATAAAATAGTAACAAAGTATTACAAAGTAAAAGGAATAATAATATTTACACTACCACTAGACGCTAGAAACTACAACGATAATGTTTTTCTACTGAGTGACTTCCGAGTCTACTTCCAATCGTAAAAAAATAGTTATTGTAAAAAATTTAATTCAATACATTTAAAGAAATCTATGTTACGATAAAGTTCGAATTATCTGTCGTTATCACCTTTGTCCCGAAGGGGACACCGAGTCGACCATTTCTTAGACGGACTTTACGCCCTCTAGACCCACACTAGGGACCCAACCCTCCTAGGGGACCTCCTACAGTGTCGTTGGGTGACGTCATAAGACCAGACCTCTTAGGGGTACTTGTGTCCTCAGACCAGCCGATGTCAGGCACTCCGTCGTCTCAGTCTGTACTGACCCACTGATTCGAGTCGTGTCTACGCATCACCTTTGTAGTGAAAGTATACGTGATCCTTTGTTTGTTTTTTTAAAAAAAAACACTGAGCGAAACAACGTTACCAGATCTCGACTCAGAGTCATAGAGACCCCAGACGAACAAGGTGTCTGAATATACCTTTACATAGTGGAGTATCAAGACCTCTGACTTTCAAGTCCGAGTTCCGTCCGAACCAAGGGGGACTACTGACACTCTCTCCCAAAAGATGCACAGAGAGAGGACCCAAGATTGTCGGAACCTGTAAGGAGTCGTACGTCGACCACAAGAGGCACGAGGAGATTTAAACGTGCACACAGACAGACACAGGTTTGCAGGGGAGAAGTATTCCTACGGTCAGTGTAACCTAGGAATAGTTTTCCAGACCCAACCCTTCAAGGAGACCCCCTCCCGTACCGTGGGGTGAGGTCATAAGAACGGGACCCCTTTAGGGTACCTGTCTCCTCGGACCGCCTGATGTCAGGTACCCCAGTGTGTCTCGGCCTGTACTCGCTGATTGTGAAAGTAACATGGTAAGGTGGAGTGAAAGGGAATTAATAGAGGCATTTCTGGGTTAAAGACTTAATCTGGTAAGACTCTGTGACCCCCAACCTGAACGTAGAAAAATAACCCTCCCCACCCCTGCTAAGTTGGGCACTATCCCCCTAGAGACAGTGTGTCTTAACAAGAGTACACATATAAGTCGCGAGAAAACTTATTCTAACCTATCCTAACTTAAGTCCGAGAGTTCCTTGATACTGGAGACGTGAGAAAAGGGAATCTTGAAGTGACAAGTCCCCTTCAATTTCAGTAAAGAGAGACTCGTACGTTTGTACAGTAGTCCTGCACCCATCTCCTGAATCTGGAGTCCAACTGGCTACCAAGAATACCAAATCGGTATATACTCCGTGTCGGAAGATCTGAATGTTCCCTGAGATTTCCGTTGTGTTATGGAAACAAAACGATTACTTCTTTGGGTACAGGTTTTCCAATTTATTAAACGATGTCTCGTGTGTCGATTAATTCCCGTCTGCATCTTAGTTTCGGCACGGTAAATTGAGACTTGTACCTTTGAGTGAGGTCATAAGAACGACCCCTTTAGGGTACCTGTCTCCTCGAACCACCCGATGTTGAACACCCTAACGTTTCTCTATCTGTACCAAACCGTCGACTGTGTACCCTCGAAAAACTAGATAACATATAAATATATATGTTTATTGATAGAACTTTAGAAATGTCACTTCTCAAGGGTCTGTGTGTGGTGACCATAAGGGAATGATTACGAACGTTGTCTCCGACGTTTACGAAGTCTCACCTTCACTTCAGCGAGTCAACACAGACTGAGAAACCCTGGGGGACCTGACATCGGGTGGTCCGAGGAGGTAGGTACCCTAAAAGGTCCGTTCTCCTGACCTCACCCAACGGTAAAGGAAGAAGTCCCCTAGAAGGGGTGGGTCCCTAGCTTGGGTCCAGAGGGCGTAACATCCGTCTGGGAAAATGGTAGACTTGGTGGTCCCTTCAGGAGACATTCACGAATTCACGAGTGTTTTCGGTGTGACTAGTACGTTTAGTCAGTTGGTCCAACCCACGACCAAGGTCCCTCAACATTTTTCGACTCCTCGTCCTCGGAAAAGACACGTTCCCACTGTCCCTTCCTCGGACAAGGGTCGGGTCGACGAATGACAGGACCCCAGAACACGAGTAAAAGGTCTGTAGGAAAATAAATTTCCTTTAGATTCTTCGGTGAATCGTCGTCGTCGTCGTCGTTAGACCTAAAGTACAGCTTAAAAGGTTAAATTTTTTTAAAAGTAAAATAATAAACTTTTTTTAAAGCGACCTTGTATCGACGAAATTTTGCAACACAATCAAAGGTGACTCGTCGTCTCACTTGGTCGGAACGTGTACAGGGGAGACAAACCTAAAGGGAGGACTAAGCCCGCAGTGTCTCGCGACTCATCCCGACGGACACGACAGGTCGACTGGGAATAGTCCACAGACAAAATGTGCATCATAGCTATCACATACATGCAGTTAGGGTCAGAGAGTTAAGCAGGACGGGGCCGGAAAGTGCGAATCATAGACATTCAAACAATACAGACACAGAGACAAAGACGAAACGTTTATTCAAGTAGAAAAAAGATCCAAGGTATATATACGCAATTATACGCTATCGACGAAAGGAGAAAGACTAGTGACATACTGTCAGAGGTCCAGGTAGGTACAGAGACGTTTACCGTGTCAAAGTAAGGAAGAATACCGGATTCAACTCCCTTTTGTAAATTTACAATTCTTCGTGACAGATTCGGTTTATTTTCGACAGTCTCTCGGACCGGTCACCATTCGGAGACTAAGTATACAAAATGAGGAAAGAATAAGCAGATTATTAGGGAAACGAGGAACCTATAACGCTCCAAATTCTTGAGTTTCCGTAGAAGTCTTTGTTTACCTTAGTGGAGACTGTTATGTACTAGTTCCGAAAGACGACCTAAAGGCGTTCGAAAGAAAATTCGGAAAAGTATGGGACTCGTGGATGCAGTGACGTTTGTCGTCTCTTCAAACATACTAGTCATCGGTAACCCAGATTTAATAAACAGTAAAAACCCCCCCGAGCGGACTTCCGAACTCCCCAGAATCGAAAGGCTGGTCTTTAACTTGGGTCCGAGGACCGTCTACCTCTCGTTTCAGGATTGGCGACCTGACGTCCCTCGAGGGACAGCAGACGTACACTTAAAGGGCTTTACAGTCGTGCAAAAACGCTCTTCCTTTATATCAGGAGTCAAACCCACCACCAACTTCTTGGGTGGAATTCCCCTTTCCTGTTTAAACCTTAAACTCTACTTGACTATGTATGATAACCGATATTTTATCTATTTGTTGTTCCTGGAAGACATATTGGTCCCCCGTTATGGACTGTGGAACGTTATTGGATATTTCGTATTCATAGACTTTTTCTTACATATATGCCTATATACATATCGACTTAGTGAAACGATTATTGACCTTTGTGACATTTAGGTGATATGAAGTTATTTTTTATGTTTAATTTTTCTTTTCTTAAGCAGAAGGGTGTCCACTTGAAGGTCAGGGTTACAAAGACCTTCCCCGGGCAGATTATAGCGACACCAACACAAACATGTCTACCAAAAGGTGTATGTACATCGACGAAGTGAGGCAGCCTCTCATCTTTGGTAGTGTTGTAACTTTTCGTTAATTTGAGGTCGTTTTAATTCATTTATTTATTTGATCACTGTTGTGGTCCAGACTTGAAGTACATGAATGGAAGAGGAATTGAGAGGTCCCGTTCCACTTCAAAAACACAAAAACTAGAGCACAAAATGACGGCCTCTAACTCACTTCTGTAGACAGACAAGGAAATTTCTCGCTCAGTGAGTGAGTAAGGACGTCCTTTCGGACGGTCGAAACATAGTAAGTCACTGAGGAGCAGGGACCCGAAGGAGGGAACCAAAAAGACAATCGCGACAAGTCCACCACGCCCCACGTCCACCCCTACAAAAGGGGATACCTTTCTCGCTGAAAGTTGCAAACTTCCGCGACCTAGACTTCACTGCAAGAAATCTGTTGGATTGCCCCTGTGCAAGGGGAAGAGAGAGAGGGAGAATCCGTCCGTCCGTGAGACCAACGCAAAAAGTAAGAAGGGTCACACCTTTAACACACCTTCTGTTATCCGAATAAAGATTAAACCACAAAGGCTTTCGAACCGTTTTATCTTTATTCAGACATAAGTTTTCAACTTTTTCTCGTACATTTATCGTTATTGACTTTAAACACTAATTTGTTAATTGTTTTTTCTTGGAATACTTCAGTAATTTTTCATATTTCTCCCTCCGTGAAGGACGAACTAGTAATGACCCAAACTTGCCAATAACAAATTGCAACTGACTCGTGGTCCGTGCACCCTCCGTCGGGCCCTTCCTGCCTTAACCTTTGTCAGCAAAGGGTCACCATAAGAGTAACCGCAAAGAAGGGTCGGCCCTTTGGACTTTTTCAAAATCCATCGTGAGATATGTCTGTGTCTTTATTTCTTTCCCCGAGATCTGTTGTACCACAAACCCCTGGTTCCGTTTCTCTTGTAGTCGAAACCTCGTTTTGTCTGTCTGTCTACCTATTTGTTTTAACACAAACTTAGAGCAGAAGGGAGACAAAGACCCTAACACCCGTTTAGTAAAATAAAGAGAGTCGGAGTCAAAGAAGTAGATATTTTACCCTCGTTATAACATGGAGAATGTCTCAAAAGCCCTCTTACCTACTACTAGGTACATTTCAGTTCCTTGTAGGATTTATGAATCCTTTTCCAGCGGTAGAATGCTAATGACTACGATTCGTAGAAGTAAGTATTGGTAGAGTAATAAAATATTGTAACTAATTAAGATTCCTATAAATTTACAGTATTTCTTAAACTCTTTCTCCTTAAATTTCCCTAGTCCCTTTTCACATGGTCAGTCAATCCTAATACAATAAAGTAAACCGAAATTCGGTTCGTTTACAACTCGACGGTCAATTTTTACATGGTGGACGGAAGGGGAAGAGAAATTATATAAGAAATTTCATTGTACCACCTTCCATAGGTCTCTCTGAGTCGTGTACGAAAAATTAAACGTTAAAACTCGTAGGTCTAAGATCTTCGTTAGGAGTAAAACCTGGACATTTGTTACTTCCATAAACTTCCGAACGTACGAGAGGGGGTGTACAAATTTCCTTGTGACGAGGTCTGTTTGCGTCAATATTATACAAAAACGAACCCTAAATAGAGACAAGTATATCTTAACATAATAAAAGGGGATACTTATCATTGTCTACGTTCCTCTTCTAATGCATTTTTACCGAATCACCTCGATTCCTATAAAAGTGAACACTCTCTACTTTGCGCAGTTCGCTTCCGTCTCTTGTTTCGAGAGAAGGTGTCGTCCCTTACATAAAACTACTGGGTTACGATTACAATATGTGAAACCTTCCACGAACTATAATGTTCGGAGTAAAACATCACACAGGAGGAGAGTCTCACAAACGATGACATAAAATTATGTGTACTAATCGTGGTCTTCACCGCTCACAATGCCTATTCTTTAACATATTTGTGCCTTCTACGACACCGCCACCAGTCCTGCTTTGGCTCCCCGTCCGTGAGGGTCACGGGTGTCTACCCGAATGGACGGGGTAAGATCAGCTTCCCTCTGCCGTCCGTGTGTCGCCTCGAGCGGTCCGTCCTTGCAAGTTACCCCGGTGAGAACGTCTATTTGACCTAAAAGTCTTCTTAATTTTTACAGGTCATGTCACAAACCTTGTACACACGCACACACGATTAGTGAGTCAACACCGACTGAGAAACGTTGGGGTACCTGCCACCGGGTGGTCCGAGGAGACAGGTACTCTAAAAGGTCCGTTCCTATGACCTCACCCGACGGTACGGTAGAAGGTCCCCTAGAAGGGTTGGGCCCCTAGCTTGGGCTCAGAGGACATAGAGGACGTGACTGTCCACTTAAGAGATGATGACACGGGGGGTCCTTCGGGGAAACTTTGTGTCATCTGTGAGTCATGACCTTTCCATAATGAAAAGTCGTAGAAAAGAAAGTCCTTGATACTACAATAACGACCGTCCACCTTATAACCTCTGATAACTAACTCGAGGACAATACGTCGTACTTAGCAGATTACTTTTTCGGAAAAACGAACGTAGTATCGTGAATGCAAAAAACAACGACAACACGGACCCTTAAGTGGAAGGAACTCAAGGACACCGTCCGAAGAGACTCCGACCGGGGTGATTCCAAAAGGCTAAAGAGGACACCGGAAGTAGTAAGAGGAGGATCCCGTTTTCAGATCTACCCCGTCCGACATACACGTCTCAACGATTCAGCACAGACTGAGAAACACTGGGTACCTGACATCGGACGGTACGAGGAGACAGGTACCCTAAAGGGTCCGTTCTTATGACCTAATGGTAAAGGAAGGGGTCCCCTAGAAGGGTTGGGTCCAGTTCAACAGACTTATTTTTAATAATAATAATAACTCCCCCGGGTAGTGCGTAGAAGCCCCTAAATCAAGGTGGTGATCCCTAAAGTCGTCACTTTCGTGCCTCAGGATTTGAGATCTGGAGGTCCCTTGAGGTGTGTTCTTGGATGACGTATCGTGTCCCCCGAGACGAGTTACAATGCGTCGTCGGGTTCACCCTTTTCTTAATCCTTTTCTGATGTGTGGACACATACACACTGACTTAACGAAACGACACGTAGAATTTGATTGTGTCGGAGCAATTGGTTGACATGGGGTCATGTTTTGTCTGTTTTGTCTTGGTTCGTCTTCTGTTCTAGGACAGAGTCTTGAGTTGGACTCACTTCGCTCTCCGGGACTTCCCGAAGTCTCAACTTTTCAAAGGTACCTGAAACGTTCAAGAAAGGGGCTGTTGACAAAGAAAGATGAGGGAGAACCCATTGTGAAACTAGAGGGTCATAAGAAGTTTAAATCTAACTGTCTGTCACCCCACACCGGGTCCGTTAGACGTAACCATAGTTCGAAGGTCCACCACGTCTCCGACGACCGAGACCCTGGTGTGAACCTTCTCTACTTTAGTCCTCTGGCAGAATACTCCCAGAGACAGTCAGTACTCAAGAATTCTAACGTGCCGAGTCACCCTATTAGTCACCAAAACCTTCTATAACTTGGGTCCAATAAACGTCGTACTTGACATTGAATCAGTAAATGTTAATATCTGCATCTGCACTTTGGCCTTTCAGAAAACTCATCCTCTTTCGAAAGTCAATGAGAAACGAAACAACCGGAAGGAACTAGCAACAGGTTTTATCTTCAAATTCTCCTACTGTTGTTTTTAGTTTAATACATTGAGTCAACAGTCAACAATGTTTATCTAAAGGATAGGGTCTAAACACTTGGTATAACAAGTAACTGTTAGATAACCCGAACAAAATTAATTAAGAGAAGGAACCGACTCGTCATTCAAAGTCCTCACTTGTGTTTAAAACTAAAACCTCCGACTTCTTAATATCCAGACTACTTCTTGATCTTCCAGAAATATGGGTTTCCTGTGAACTCGGAAAGACCCCTCTGAACATTTACTCATATAATTACACCCTACCTATTACCACCAAAAGAAGATGTGAATCGTTAAAGTATCGTTGCTATGTCGACTCATATTACCTTTTGGTGGGTTTACGAACCGTCTTCATCTTATGGTTACCAAGTAAAGATTAATTTGAACAAATAAAATAAATATAAAAGAACCACACAGATACCGGAATAAAGTCCAAACTCAAGTAAGAAACTATGCTTCTGAATGACGTCCACTTTATGTCAGACTTTTCTTTCCGATAAAAATTACAGACCTGAGTAAAAAAAAGGACTTAGAAAAGGAAGGAAGAAAAGTCGGTAGGGGAGTATGGTCCGTGGATAACGAAGGAGAGGGAGAACAGAAGATACGTTCTAAGAATCCCTTGTTAGATTATGGTCGATAACCTTCACATCGACACTTAGGTGTACGAAAAGGCTTCGTATAAATGTGAAATTTTAGAGCAGAAATATCCTTAACTCTTCACTACAGGGTCCATAAACTTTTAATCGTCACTACTCGACTATCGTGGGCTCCTTCCAATGTCTCGAGGACCAACCTCGTGTCCCCATCCCGTCAACCCATCCCGAAATAAACTTATGTATGTCTCGGAGGTCGAGGGAGACCTCAAGAAACGACGACGATGACGACGATTTAGTGAAGTCAGCACAGACCGAGACACACTGGGGTATCTGCCGTCGGGTGGTCCGAGGGGGCAGGGACCCTAAGAGGTCCGTTCTTGTAACCTCAAGAAACCCTGAGTTGATTTATACACTAACCAGGTGTTGACTAGTTATGGTACACAAAGTGTACGGTTCCTGAGAAGAGGGGAGATGGGAAGGGGGTTTTCTGCGAGTTGACTCTCTTCTAAGTCTAAAGTTTCACCTCTCAGGCTGGTGAAACGTAGAAAGTTTTGACGGAAGACTAAAATAATGGAAGAGAGTGACGTAAAATACGAGTCCACGAAACAGTCTTTTACTAACGTCCTCGTCCTTTTTTCCGATTTTTCTCATTTGGGTTTCTATACCATCAAAAAACAAGTTAGTAAATAAGAAAGTTGTTTATAAATATCTTATGGATCTTGATCTGTCGTACCCCAGATATTTCTTCAAAAAGGGGAAACTCCCCTCAATTAAAAACTAAGTAGAATTGTCTTATTTCGGAAGTACTTTTTATCAAAAAATCTTGGGATTCGGAGTAAACCTGCTTATACACCCGCGGTACAACACGTCGCGGTGTCCCACTGAACACGCATCTGGAGACACCTACCAAGGGAGACCCGAACACGTCCCGAGTGGACCAGTCGGGAGTCTCCGTGGGGACACTACGAAATTCCGGGTGCTTTGTCTTACGGACCAACAGAGATTTTATGAGGAGTTTTATGAGAAAGAGGAAACAAACATATTATTGGTGTAAGAAAAAACTATTAGTCAGTTTTTTAACGTTTAACTAGGTTTACGAGATTTTACAAAAGAGAAATTTCAAGTGAAAAGTTCCTTCTGTCGGAAGTCCTACCCTCTTTTATTATCGTGTACTTCGTCGACTGTTTCTTAGTTAGAGTTTTTATATGTTCGTTGAGGACGTCGAGTTATGGTCTTTTTATTTCCGGTTTCCTGATTTGTCTGTAAAGAGGTTTCTTCTGTATGTCTACCGATTGTTCGTGTGCTTTTCTACGAGTTGTAGTGAGTAATAGTCTCTTTACGTTTAGTTTTGGTGTTGCTCCATGGTAGAGTGTGGTCAGTCTTACCGATGATAGTTTTTCAGATGTTCGTTATTTACGACCTCTCCCACACCTCTTTTCCCTTGGGAGAATGTGACAACCACCCTTACGTTTGATCATGTCGGTGATACCTCTTGTCACACCTCTAAGGAATTTTTTGACCTTTATCTTGACGGTATGCTGGGTCGTTAGGGTGACGACCCGTATGTGTGACTCCTTTGGTCTTGACTTTCTCTGTGTACATGGGGTTACAAGTAGCGTCGTTACAAATATTATCGGTCCTGTACCTTCGTTGGATCTACAGGTAGTCGTCTACTTACCTATTCTTTCGACACCATGTATATGTGTTACCTCATAATGAGTCGGTAATTTTTCTTATGTAACTTAGTGAAGATTACTCCACCTACTTTGACCTCGGATAATATGTCTCACCTCATTCGGTCTTTCTCTTTGTGGTTATGTCATATAATCGTGTATATATACCTTAATACTTTCTTCCATTACTACTGGGACATACGCTCTGTCGTTTTCTCTGTGTCTACATATCTTGTCTGAAAACCTGAGACACCCTCTCCTCTCCCACCCTACTAAACCCTCTTACCGTAACTTTGTACATATGATAGTACACACTTTATCTAACGGTCAGGTCCAAACTACGTCCTCCGTCCCACGAACCCCGACCACGTGACCCTACTGGGTCTCCCTACCCCACCCCTCCCTCCACCCTCCCCCCAAGTCCTCCCCCTTGTGTACATGTGGGCACCGTCTAAGTACAGTTATATATATGTTTTTGGTGATGTTAAGACAATTGATTAATCGGAGGTTAATTTTATTTAATTAAATTTTTTTCAAGTGCAAAGTACCTAAAAAACGAAGTATACCCGACCTTTTCACTTTGTTCCTTTTCTCCGAAAACCTCATTAAAGATCGCTCAGATCTAAGNATATATGTTTTTGGTGATGTTAAGACAATTGATTAATCGGAGGTTAATTTTATTTAATTAAATTTTTTTCAAGTGCAAAGTACCTAAAAAACGAAGTATACCCGCCCTTTTCACTTTGTTCCTTTTCTCCGAAAACCTCATTAAAGATCGCTCAGATCTAAGACGAATAAATATCTACAGTCCCGATAACTTTCTATCCAGAATGGAAGGAAGGACTAACCTACCTTTGACAAGTCGTGAGGGAAGGTCTGTTGTTAACGAGAGATCTCAGTTTACAAACCGAAGAGAAATGTGTTTCATCTCGAAAAAATCAAAAAAAAAATTCACGTTTAAACTCGATTATTCCGTTTTCCGACTCATCTCAGATAAGTCAGTGTCTTTTGGGTTTAATAACTACGGAAAGATAACACGAAAAAAAAAGGGGGGAAATTTGTTTTGTTGGTGGTTGATTTCATCCGAGAAGGTGAACCCGGTCACGTCGGTGTGTCGGTAGTTTGCCAAAGTACACATTAATCACCATACTTACGTCAGTAGTGTAAGACTCTACACATATATAGATAGGTTCGTCTCCCCTTTAGCACATTAATTAAAACTCCGACAATACTACAAAGTTAACTAAACCTAGTCTTTTTTTCTCTTGTTAATTCTTCTTAGTCTTTTGTTATAGGACAAATCATAAGATTTCCCTTCTCTTTTTAATTTATCCTCAAATTAACTTTTTAGGACTAGATATACTCCCTTTGTCTTTCAATACATTTTTCCTTGGGACTGAACAATATCCCCGTGATGATAACCCGGTCGTAGAACCAGTCTTTTTAGATCTAAGATTACTGGTGTCAGAAGTTCTCCCAGTTTTCTCTCAGTTTTCCAGTCTTCAGTTTTATGACTTTGACAAAGTCCACGGGTGAATTAGGGTTTGAAAGCGAATTTACCGTAGGAAGACCTTAATAAGATCACCTTCTGCTAATGAGGTACAATTAAGAATTATGTTTCACACTTTAGGACAGTAAATCAGTAAGACTCGGAAAATACCCAGTAGAATGGAAAAAGTGCATCGGGAAATGGACATCCGTACGTGTACCGACAAAAGTGTCGGAGTTAGAAAGACTTTTACAGTAATCATTGAATAAATACAGTGTGTGTGTGTTTATAACTATTCAAAAGTCCGATTACTACGTCTATTTTTAAGAAGTTTTTTTAGTTACGTAATTTTTTTAAAGTTTTGTCCGAACGTTTTATTATCGATTTTAGTACAACACCTTTTTAACACAACAAAATATGTATGTATAAATATTTAACAATTAATAAATAATTCACAGAGGATACATATATTAGAATAAAGGATGACGGTGAAGAATTAAGAACGATCCTTTTTTTTATGTTCCTAAGGGAACACAGATGACATGAACACTTGTGTTTAAAAGTCCTTTTGTTTGACAGCGGAATCTCGGGGGTTTGGGTACAGAAAACCTTAAGATTAATTTATTCATTAGTACTATCAGTCCTTTTATAGATAATATAGTTGGTATCCAAGATGAGGAATTCTTCAACTAAATTTTTGTCACCGTACGGATACTTAACACCGACCTAAAAATAGGTTTTTCCTTGATTTTAACATTCAAAACAAGTTTAAAGTATTAAGTAAAAGAAGACTATTCACATGACCGTACTCGAGTCTGGAGGAGTATTCGGTCAAATGATCTTACTACGAAACGACTAGTAGATTCTTTCGACCCCAGTTTTCCTTTCTTTACCTGTTTCCGATAGATAATGTTTCTGTTGGTAAAAGTCGAAAGTCAATCTACACGAATACTGGTCCTCCATCTTAAGAACAAAGGACCCTCAACTCGTAAAACCAAAATAACTCAAATTTTATAAATGATACAGCCCTCTCTCGTAAACTCCGTCCGGTCCACTCTGCTACCTAGAAAAGACGGAAGTTTAGACTACACAATCAAAGTCAACGGGTCCCATTTTACCATTCCGGGACAATTACCAACGAGATCTTTTGTCGGACGATCTTATATGTTGTAAGATAGATATCTTATATGTTGTAAGATAGATATCTTATATGTTGTAAGATAGACAAGGTAACGGGGTAAGATTGTAAATAATCTGTTCACTGGGTCAGAGCAAGTGGGGGAAAATTTCATACGCAATTGAAATTCGATTAACTCTTCGACAGAGCGTCACTTAGAAAAGAGTCGAGGAAACGATGAGAGAAAAAGACAGACTGGTTATTCTTCAGTCGACCCTTATCGCACCCCACAAAACGCCCCACACCCCCACGCCGCCCACCTAAAGTGCGTGTAAGAGGAGATTGGTTGAGAAACTTCCATCTCACCTTCCTTGAGGAGATCGTTCGTCTTCGGCGGCTCACACCCGATCGTTCTAGCCTACCTCCACGAACCTTTTCGAACTTGGCGGCACGTAGAAACGAGGTAGGTGAGAGGTTGGAGGAACAAAGAGAAAGAGCCTTGACGTGAGAGAAGTGTAGATGGGTCGAGGAGCGAAACAAGACTCGAGGTCTCTCTACCAGGACTGTAGGAAGGAGCTCTCGTCTCTCAGAAGAACAGCCCGCCGACAGTGAATAGCGCAGGAGCATACTTTGCCTGGGGAGAGCCTAGCGAAGAGAGCATTCATCGAGAAGACTCCTTCTACGAACGTAAAGTTGAGTTTTATTGTCGCTCAGTTCCACCATACCTTGGATTTAACGTTAGAAAAGTTTTTTCTCCTGGTAAAAACTTCGAATCCAAAGGAGACTAATGCAATTTTTTCTCGGAGCTCCGTATTCTGCGACCCTTTGGGACGAAGAGGGAGGGTTTAGTGGAGAACGCAAGGATGAGGAAATGCTTACTGGTCACTCTCATGACGTCTTCGGAAGAATGGACCAGCGCCTCCAGAGACAGAGGAACCGTTGATTTGAAAAGTCTCTAATGTCCGTTTTACAAAGGAAGTCAGAACCTCGACACAATTACGAAAGTTTACAGTCTTCCTTTCTAAGATGTCAGGGTCCCCACGCCCACACGCACCCCGTTCTGTTATAACATTTGGTACGAATCAGTTAGGAAGTGATCCGTCACTGGGCGTTTTCCACACGTTTAATATGTTTACTTTCGATTGCATTCATTTAACACTTTCCAAACCTTAACTTTGTCTCTCTCCGAGGGGATAAACTGACTGGGGTTTCATGACCCAGACCCCGTACGACGGAGGAACCTGGGTACATCAAAGTTCCGTTATCTTTAAACGAAAATGTTGACGACCCGGTGTTTACTGTTTCCGTCAACCCAGTGTTTTGTGGGGTCTTACTGAAAGTAAAAATCACGTTTCTTTTACGTCGACGCCGATTCGCCGATTCAGGGAAGTCAGCACAGGCTGAGACACGCTGGGGTGTCTGCCGTCGGGTAGTCCGAGGGGGTAGGGACCCTAAGAGGTCCGTTCTTGTGACCTCACCCGACGGTAAAGGGAGAGGTTACGTCCTTTCACTTTTTACTCTCCCTTCAGCGAGTCAGCACAGGCTGAGAATCGCTGGGGTACCTGACGTCGGGTGCTCCGAGGAGGCAGGTACCCTAAACGGTTCGTTCTCATGACCTCACCCAACGGTAACGGAAGAGGTTTTCTTTTACGTCGGAAAATATAAAAGGTATAATGAATCATCTACAAAGAGTACTCGGGGGTGGATGGTTTAAAGTCAAAAAACCTCCCCGTAATAGAAATTACTTAAGGATTTGAACCTGTACTAACGATTCGTTGCACCAGGTTACCACTACTACGAAAAAAGTTTGAGAAGAGGTCCGGAGTCTGGGGTTTGGAAAAGGGGGAGTTGGCTTCGTCGGTCCACACTCTCTCCCCAAAGGGAAGAGTTCGACCCTCCTTTATCTAAGGGCCTAGAAACAAACCAGTCGTCACGAACGAGACCCTACTACCGGAGACTCCACACCGCCCAGGCAAGACCCCCATAGGCGACGACTTCCGACGGAGACCACCAGAACCCCAGAAGACAGAACCGTGTCAGTCGTGTCTCCAGGGGAGAACGACGGAACCAACGTACACCCGTAGGAACAACGTTACCGGGGAGGACTCCCTGTCCTTGTCAAGGGGGTGAAGTCCCAGTTTGGACGGACCACCTGGAGTGGACGTCCACGGACCGGTGAAGGGAGAATGGTACCCTTGATTCGGTCTGGGAGTCGACGAGTTGCGTAGGTGACTTTTACTCGAAAATTACGGTAATAATAAAAAGTCAGAATCTGGTCGAAGGTACGTTCACCCGGGTGTAGACAGTGGAATTGAAGCTTCAGGGGAAGTCTATGTTCGACAGAATGAGTACTAAGTATTGTGAGCTCATGATACTGACTGGGGATACTCCGGGAATCATGAAAAGACGACTTAATGACTTACTGAAGAGACTCAAGAATTTTTTGTATCTTCAGAAATCGGGTTGACGTAAATAGGAGTTTATAAGAAGGTTCACAAGAGAGGTTAAATAAGAATAATTCTTTCCTCAACTATTCATCGTTCGGTAAATCCATTTAAACAGTGTCTTTTTTTAAGTTTTCTGTCTTTCATAAGATCTTCACTGAACAATTCTGTGGGGTCACTCTAAGCGATAATGGAACGGTCCTTTTGTTGTCGGGTAGTAGTTATATCCATTAACGATTTCGTGTAACTATCCTTTTCGTAGAATTAATTTCTAAGATAACCTCTGTATACACTTGTTTTGGTTAAAAATCCGGTGTCCCGTTATTATTGGAAGGATAGATTATACAAAGAATAAAATACTCGTAAATAACGGACCTCGTCATGACAGGTTAACCTGTTTCGTACCCCTCTTTCTCGGAATTACCCGGAGAGAGACACGAACTACGTCAGAACCTTGCCCTCACACGGACGTCTCTCCCCACAATTTCGAGGTGCCTTGAACTGAAGACCGCGCAGTATCTGTTCCTCTTCGGGACTGACCCAGGTGCCCCCTTCTACGCCAGCGACCATTAGACAAAGGTAGTTCCACAGTCACGGCTGAGTCTAAGGGGAACAATGAGTTTGAAGAACAGTCTGACTCAGTCAAGAAAGAGTTAATGACTGAGGACGTTCTTTCACCTTTCATGACTTTGTGGCAGGTGTCTACTTGCCTACTTCTTTGACCAGATACATTTATTACTTTGTAACAAGTCGGCATCTTTTCTTCCGTCAGGACGGAAAATGTCGTTGCACCTACCTTGACCTATAATATGAGCCACTTTATTCGGTCTGTCTCTTTGTGACAGACGAGAGTGGATGTCCGTCTCAGAATTTTTCGGCCTAAACACTTTGTGCTTCATCTTACCACCAACGGCCCCTGTCGCCCAAACTCCCTTTGTGCCTCTGCAATCAGTTTCGCGTGTTCGAGGATCGGTGCCCTACTGACGCGGGACCCCCAGATTACGTGTCGAACCACGACACTCATCGTTACGACGCAACACATGGACCCCGAAGGGACCCCCGAGTCACCATTTCTTAGGTGGACAGTTACGTCCACTACGCCCAAGCTAAGGACCCAGCCCTTCTAGAGGACCTCTTCCTCTACTGTCGGGTCACGTAATAAGAACGGACCCTTTAGGGTACCTGTCTCTTCGGACTGTCGGATGTCAGGTACCCTCGTGTTTTCCCAACCGGTGGTGGATCACTGATCTGTTGTTGTTTAACACGTGGACGTTCGACTCTCTCACCCGAAACATTTCGAACAATAACCTCATAGCGACGGAACGTTCCGACAATCAAAGATGGTATGTCGTTTCACTAAGTCGACATACATCCACGTACGGGGGAGAGAAAACCCAAAGGAAGGGGAAACCCAGCGGTGTCTCGTGACTCACCTTAAAGGCCACGATAGACCTCCAAGAGTAACTGATAGATGTATGTAGTCACGACGTGTGCGTGCTCAAGGTCGGGGGCAAGTAGGACGGGAGAAAGGGGCACCAGAGGTAAACAAAGAAGAGAGGTAGACACAGACAAAGACAAAACGTTTACTCTAGTAGATATGGCTGCAAAAAGTCTAAGGGGAATTTACACACCTATACACTACAGACAAAAAGAGGAAGACTGAATGAAGTGAACATACTGTCTGAGTTTCAGGTGGGAAGAGAGATGTTTCTTGGGTCCAAGGAAGGAAAAATACCAACTCATTATAAAATATAATGAAGGTTATGCACTTGACACTTGAAGGTTTACAAGTTCGACCAAAATCTTTTCCGTCTCCTTGGTCTCTAGTGTAACGGTTGTAGGTGACCTAGTAACTTTTTCGTTCTCTCAAGGTCTTTTTGTAGATAAAGACGAAATGACTGTTACGGTTTCGGAGACACACCTAGTGTTATTTGACACCTTTTAAGACTTTCTCTACCCTTATGGTCTTGTGGACTGGACGGAGAACTCTTTATACATACGTCCAGTCCTTCGTTGTTAATCTTGACCTGTACCTTGTTGGCTGACCAAGGTTTATCCTTTTCCTCATGCAGTTCCGACATATAACAGTGGGACGAATAAATTGAATATACGTCTCATGCAGTACTCTTTGCGACCCGACCTCCTTCGTACTAGACCTTAGTTCTAACGGCCCTCTTTATAGTTATTCGAGTCTATACGTCTACTGTGGTGGGAATACCGTCTTTTACTTCTCTTTGATTTCTCGGAGAACTTCACTTTCTGCTCTCACTTTTTCAACCGAATTTCGATTTGTAAGTCTTTTGCTTCTAGTACCGTAGACCAGGGTAGTGAGGTACCCTTTATCTACCCCTTTGTCACCTTTGTCACCGAGTGAAATAAAAAACCCCGAGGTTTTAGTGACGTCTACCACTGACGTCGGTACTTTAATTTTCTACGAATGAGGAACCTTCTTTTCAATACTGGTTGGATCTATCGTATAATTTTTCATCTCTGTAATGAAACAGTTGTTTCCAGGTAGATGAGTTCCGATACCAAAAAGGTCACCAGTACATACCTACACTCTCAACCTGATATTTCTTTCGACTCACGACTTCTTAACTACGAAAACTTGACACCACAACCTCTTCTGAGAACTCTCAGGGAACCTGATGTTCCTCTAGGTTGGTCAGGTAGGATTTCCTCTAGTCAGGACCCACAAGTAACCTTCCTGACTACAACTTCCACTTTGAGGTTATGAAACCGGTGGAGTACGTTTCTCGACTGAGTAAACTTTTCTGAGACTACGACCCTTTCTGACTCCCACCCTCCTCTTCCCCTGTTGTCTCCTACTCTACCAACCTACCATAGTGGTTGCGTTACCTGTACCCAAACCCACCTGAGGTCCTCAACTACTACCTGTCCCTCCGGACCACACGACACCAAGTACCCCAGTGTCTCAACCTGTGCTGACTCACTGACTTGACTTGACTTATAAGGTAACGTATATAAATAGGGTAGAAGAAATAGGAAACGAAACACCTACCTGTAAATCCAACAAAAATACAGGACCGATAAAGTTTACCACGACGTTGCTTGTAACCCCACGTACACAGAAAAACTTAATACCAATGGTGTGTGTGTGTGTTTAACCATTAAGACACTCTCTTACCCCGACAAATGATTGGAATAACATCACTAGTAAGACGTCATATATCCACCTAGCTTTAGTGGTGTCACATGTGGAATGTGCATATACAATATACAGTTATTTTAGAGTCATGTCGACCTTTATTTTGAATATACTCAACGCCTTTTTTTCACTTTTCATTTTGAAATTTACATTCTAAATTTTTTTTCTCTTTCAACTTTAACGGTAATCTTCAGTGTTGTAAGTTTAGGACTTGTTACATGTTGAAGAAAGATGAACGTTAATTTCTACTTTAGAATTTTATTTTTACCGACCCATATTTTACGAGATTTAAAACCAAGTTTAGTTAAACAGGTACTTAATTCTAAAAACTAAGAAATACCTCAAATATAAAAACTCCACCTCGTTTTTCTGAAGAAAAAAAAAAGTGAAAGTGAATTTTTTTAAAAAAAATTAATAATAATAAAAAATCAAAAAATAAAAAATTTAAAATTTTAGAAATTAAGAATGTACGTAAGGGTTTGTACTTGCGGGGAGGGAGAAGGGAGGGGTATTGTAGAGAGACCCAGTAGGGGTACGTGGTCGGGGTTCGTACGACATAGGACGCAGTCTGTATCTGACCGCTAAGTTAAGAATGTACTATCATATGTACAATCTTACGGTAAGAGGGTTTAGTAGGGTGGGAGAGGGAGAGGGAGACTCAGGTTTTCAGGCAATATGTGTAGACACAGAAAAAAGGACAGAACGTATGTCCCAGCAGTAACGGTAGAAGGATTTAAGGTATATATACACAATCATATGACATAACCACAAAAAGAAAGACCGAATGAAGTGAGACATATTAGCCGAGGTCAAAGTAGGTAGAGTAGTCTTGACTAAGTTTACTTAAGAAAAATTGCCGACTCATTATGAGGTAACACATATACATGGTGTCGAAAGAATAGGTAAGTAGACGACTACCTGTAGATCCAACAAAGATACAGGACCGATAATATTTGTCACGACGCTACTTGTAACCCCATGTACACAGAGAAAGATCAGACCAAAGGAACCACACATACGGATCGTCACCCTAACGACCCAGTATACCGTCAAGATAAACGTTAAAAAATTCCTTAGAGGTGTGACAAGAGGTATCACCGACATGATCAAACGTAAGGGTGGTTGTCACATCCTCCCAAGGGAAAAGAGGTGTGGGAGAGGTCGTAAATAACGAACGTCTAAAAACCTAGCGTCGGTAAGACTGACCACACTTCACCATGGAGTAACACCANGAGTTTGAGAAGGTCTTTTAACGTCTCCTTCCATTTGAAGGTTTGAGTAAGATACTCCGGTGGTAGTGGGATTATGGTTTTGGACTGTTTCTACAGTGTTTTTTTCTTTTGATGTCCGGTTATAGTGACTACTTGTATCTACGTTTTTAGGAGTTGTTTTAAGATCGTTAGTCTTAGGTTGTTGTGTAATTTTTCTAGTATGTGGTACTGGTTCACCCGAAATAGGGTCCCTACGTTCCTAAGAAGTTATAGGCGTTTAGTTAGTTACATTAAGTGGTGTAATTGTTTAACTTTTTATTTTTGGTATACTAATAGAGTTATCTACGTCTCTTCCGGAAACTGTTTTAAGTTGTAGGTAAATACTATTTTTGAGAGGTCTTTCGTCCTTATCTTCCTTGTATGGAGTTGTATTATTTTCGATATATACTGTTTGGGTGTCGTTTGTAATAGGAGTTACCACTTTTTAACTTTCGTAAAGGGGATTTCAGTCCTTGTTCTGTTCCCACGGGTGAAGGTGGTAATGATAAGTTGTATCAAAACCTTCAAAACCGGTGTCGTTAGTCTCGTCTTTTTCTTTATTTTCCTTAGGTTTAACCTTTTCTTCTTCATTTTGAGAGTGACAAACGTCTACTGTACTAGGAGATGTACCTTTTGGGATTTCTGAGGTGGTCTTTTAATGATCTCGATTAGTTACTTATATCATTTCAACGTCCTATATTTTAGTTGTGTGTCTTTAGGGAACGTAAGGATATGTGCTTATTACTCTTTCATCTTTTTATTTAATTCCTTTGTTAAGGTAAGTGGTAACGTTGCTTTTATTATTTTATGAATCCTTATATAGATGGATTTCTTTGATTTCTGGATATATATCTTTTGATATTTTGTGACTACTTTCTTTAGTTTCTCCTGTGATTATCTACCTCTTTATATGGTACAAGTACCTAGCCTTCTTAGTTATATCACTTTTACTCATATGATGGGTTTCGTTAAATGTTTAAGTTACGTTAGGGATAGTTCGATGGTCGGTGTAAAAAGTGTCTTGATCTTGTTTATTAAAGTTCTAAACATACCTTTATGTTTTTGGAGCTTATCGGTTTCGTTAGAACTCTTTCTTCATACCTTGACCTCCTTAGTTGAACGGACTGAAGTCCGAGATGATGTTTCGGTGTCAGTAGTTCTGTCATACCATGACCGTGTTTCAGTCTTTATATCTAGTTACCTTGTTTTATCTTTTGGGTCTCTATTTAGGTGTGTGTATACCTGTGGAATAGAAACTGTTTCCTCCGTTCTTATATGTTACCTCATTTCTGTTAGAGAAATTGTTCACCACGACCCTTTTGACCAGTTGGTGAACATTTTCTTACTTTGATCTAGTGAAAGATTGTGACGTTTTTCTGAAGAATTAAGTTTTGGTATCAACTAACATGTTTTATCGACGATCTACAAGTTATTTATCAAGACTGAGAATTAAGTCACATAAGAATCTCCAAAGGTCCCCAGTCCTGTCATCGATGACACACCAAATAGAAAAATTTGACCAATAACTATCTAAATTTTTCAAGAGTAGACGTGACGACAAACGTGACATAATATTGTAATGTGTTTTGTGTACAACGATAATTTACTAACCTATTTGGTACCTGAATATGACTATTTACACGTGGACAACGAACTCGAAAAGAGGTTGTCCGTGGTCTTAGTAGGGAACCCCGTGGAATAATTCTTTATAGAAATCGTTTCGTTAGGTTCGACAGGTAACATATTGTACACATATAGTCTCAACTGTGTAAGAAAGGTTGGTGAACGAAATGAATTACGTCTAAATGAGTAATTATCGTGTAAAAATGAAATGAATAAACTTACTAAAAAAAGTTAAAAATAAAAAGTTTGAATAAAATACTTGTGAGTAATTACTCACAAGGGTCAATACTTGTACTTTCTTGAAGGACAACTCAAGACAACTGGTAGTAATCGACCCAAAAAAGTGTCCCAAGAAAGGGCAAACCGACATAAAAGGGGTACAAAAAACAGTGGAAATAACTATAGACCTCATTAGAAATGAAAAACGATCGGACGAAACCGAGTCGACGGGGTCCCCGTCCTGAGTCACTCCTGTTTGACTCCAATCGTCCAATTATCGACGTGAAAAGGTACTCACTGTGCCATAACCCTGGTTCTGAACTTCTGAACCACCCCCCCCCCCCGTCTTCGGTCTCCGGGTGCATTGGATACATTCACCGGAAGACTGGTCTCGGAACGACTCCGGGGTAACAGTATACTCTTGAACTCTGCCTCCGAGACTAGTGCGGTGTCGTAGCGGGTTCCTCCCTGAGCCCTGGGACAGAAGGGACTGTCCGCGACCGTCACTAAGGAGAGCATAATCAAATAGTTCTCTGTAATAAACACCTCTGGAAATTGTGATAGGTAGCACTTTATAGGACGGCAGTTTAAGGAAAACTGAAAAAGACTATTGGGAAATTAATAAATGATCTGAATCTCTACAAGACCCGGGACCTTCCCATCCCCCTCCTTTCGACTGTAGACTTCTTCACTCATTAAATATTGCCTTGATTTTATAAGTATTTTACTGTTGAGTCTATGAAGTTAATTGTGGTAGGTAAGATAAAGACAAGGTCTATCATTTAAATTTGAAGACTTATTACAAACAAAATGTCCTCCGCTACGTAAAGACTTGACTCGTCCGTGTAACCTACAGTGTTGGAAACTTGTTTAAACTAGAGAAATCTAGACCCTATCTTTTACCTAAGAGAGTTATATATAAATGATATTTATCATCTGTACCCGCGAGACGAAACACTTGAGTGAAAGACTCGGTTCCTAAGAAGTCGTAAGGGTCCTTCTGACCAGTAAATAATTTGAACCAATGGACTGTTGTAAAACGTAACCAAACAATATGTTCCCCCCGAGCCCATGTCTCTTAACCTATTTAGTTTTAGGAATCAAGTAATATGTAAGAATATTAACCAGAAACGTACCGAGTCAAACTAAATCAATACGTCACCCAATTAATTAATAAATTTTATACATTTGTCACGAACGTGTTCGAAGTTTGTTTTGTTTCGCCTTAGAACCATTATTGGACGTAGATTGATACATGGGAGGGGTACTTGAACAGGAGATAGAAAAGGGCTAACCTCCCCTTTAATCCTCAGTCTTATCTATGCACTGAACGGGTTCCAGTGTCTGACCCATCTCTACTTAAGGTTTATGTCGGCACTTTGAGGATTGGTAATGGAGAATCTTTTTACAGTCACACAGTCACTACAAAATTCGTTCTTTTTTTTTTTCCTTTCTTGTCTTTCTTACTTCGTTCTTCAGAGGCACCTTCTCTACTGTGAAATAGAGTCACAGTCGTCCACTTAATAAATAATGTGTTGTCGATTCTTTACTTTTTGTGACTCCTTATAAGACATTCACTATACATAAAACGTCTGGACACCGGAATCAATGGACAGTTCCGTTATATGTGTATATTATGTCATTCGAGGGATGTATGTTGGGAAGTTCAACGTCTGAAAGTTTCTACGCTTGTGTACACGCAAGTGTACAGGTCAGTGTATTCAATCAAGTGTACAGACCGCATGTAACGGGGTGTGCACACAGGAGAGGTTCACCGACAGGAAAACACATGAATATCGCGACACATGTCATGTTACCGCGTCATAGAAATAAAGTCCGGATCCTCCAGGTCTTCGTTCACACTTTCGTCGTCTCTACGTCGAACAGGATGACAAGTTCCTTGATATGACATTCTAAATTTTACAAAAGAAGTAAAACACGTACGAAAAATACATAATGATTGTACTTTTCATAATATCTGGCTAACGTCATGTGATGATATATCGACTAACACAACCAATCCATGGATCCGATTGAAACAACCTAAATTTTGTTTAACCTGAATGTTTAAGTGAGAACCTCGTCTTGAGCAGACATACATCCCCTGAATGATGTATCCTTTTCCCTTATTATATATTTGGACTTGTGAACATTTCGGTATACATCTATGCAACAAATGTAAATGACTCGTACGAATTTATTAATTAGATTATACGAAGTAAACACGTCCGGTCTGAAAGGTAGTAATGCACGGTGTATACTAAATTTTTTAATAGTGGTGTACATGGGAAAATGTATAGATAGGTTCGTTGTGGTGGAGGGAACTGTATTAGTGGAACCTTGTGAAACGTAAACGGGGTTGCTACAGACGGTTGAAGAACTTTACAAAAACCTCGAAGGAAATCAACCTAAAAGTGAACAACGGTAGAACTCTCTACAGATTACTTTGGTCATAGTAATAAAATTACAAGGTTGAGGGGTGTGACAAGGTGGGTCTGATCGTAGTAGGTAATAATACAGCCAATCCTAAAACTTGACGTTCGTTGTCTTTGACTGAGAACGACTGCATTCATCTTTTCTTCCAAGAACCCCCTTTTGACTCATCGAGTATCTGAAAACCTCTTATAACCTCTTGGTTCAAAACGTCTGCCCGTCTATCATTCCCGGAAGCCCGTCAGTCGACGACGACGACGACGACTCAGTGAAGTCAGCACAGACTGAGACACGTTGGGCTATCTGCCGTCGGGTGATCCGAGGAGACAGAGACCCTAAGAGGTCCGTTCTTGTGACCTCACCCAACGGTAAAGGAAGAGGTTACGTACTTTCACTTTTCGTTTTCACTTCAGTGAGTCAGCACAGGCTGAGAATCGCTGGGGTACCTGACGTCGGGTGGTCCGAGGAGACAGGTACCCTAAAAGGTCCGTTCTCATGACCTCACCCCACGGCAGCGGAAGAGACCGTCAGTCGTCGTGTCGGGTCTATTGAGGACACCGGGTCGCGTACTTGCGTATTGACTCACACCCGACAGTGTGGTAGTCGTCCCTTCGACGGACGACGGCGACGGGGGCCCCGGTCTTTATTAAGAGGGTAAAGAAGAAGGAACCACTCGGTCGAGGTCTAAGTCTTAGGAACATACCAGGGAGACTAAATAAATTTAAAGTAGTGCTACGAGACTAGAAGTCTTATCGACTCTTTTCATCACAGGTCGAAAGAGTGGAAAAAATCACAAGGACCTCAAGGACCGTCTCTACCTCTGTCCGAGGGTTTATGCACACGGGAGGGAGATACCACATCTCAACAAAGACGAGTAGAGTACCTCTCTCAGGGATAAAGGATCTGGTGAAACGGAAATTTACACATGTACACTGAACAAGAATACTTACTTCATTTTTACCTCTACTATGACAGTGAAGACCGACTACGTCAATTCCTGTGCACACGGAAAAGGCGAAAGAGAAAGGGGACGACGTCCTGGAACATGACTTCTGCGACCGTCGACTTCTATCTTATTTGGACCTTAATACTTGTGTCCCTCTTCCGGTCGACTTAGGGTTGGAACCCGATGACACACTTACCTTTCAGTCGAAAACTCTGGACACCGTAAATAGATAGTGTCCATGTCAGTAACAATTGTACAAGATTCGAAGTGTGAGTCAGGAAGAACCCTAATTAATGACCTGACCGAAAACTATATCTCTATGGAGGTCCTAACAACTTCCACACTGACTTATATGGAGAACTCAACACTCTCTTAATCAAATAGAATTCCTATTTAATTTCTATCCCTGGAAGTTCTTTCATGTATCGTAGGGAATCTTCATCCGTATTTCGAAGATTGGAAGGGACTATACTGTGCATCTCAGTCACCGGGTCAGAGCTCAACGCCGGGAACCGAGACAGGACACGACAGAAATTAGGGTTCGGAGTCTACATTAACATAGATCTAGATTAAGAATGTTTCCGACAGTTAAACGAGGTTACATATACATAAATTTACTTGGTTAGAGTATTAAGGTATGAGACACAGTAATTATTGTTTAACGAACGTTGTGTGGGATGTTAGAACCTCGTGTAGTTTAGCCCTGGGGATCTAATCGTAAAAGGACGGTTGAATCCGAACTTGTCTTTCGGTCACCCCCTTTCCTTATCCCAAGAGCATCAAGATCCTTTTCTTTGAAGGATAAGAAATCGTACTTAAGTCGGATATCTTTCGAGGTGAGAGATTGAGTGTGAATGAAAAGAGATAGTAGAACCTTTTTTGGAAGACAGTTTGGAAACCTTGGGAAGACACTATAGTGTGAGAAAGTATTTAGAGAAGAGCAAAAACCAAACCAGTATCTTAGAGGACGAATACCTATACTGTACCTTCTCAGAATAGTTCAAGGGGACCACCGAGGTCCGGTTCGTAAAAAAGAGTTTCTTATTAGAATAGATACGTCTCACTGGGTCGGACGTCTCTTAAGAAGACTCAAATTGTAAGATTATAGTGAACCAGGTGAATTACAAAGAACAACTGTCCCCTTTACTCTAAAAAGAGACTCGATTAAGATTAATTTGGGTTCTCTACGTAGAATATGAGGGAACCCTCATGAGTCTCTTGTGTAAGACCCCTGTGAAAGGAGGTCACGGTAGAAGGTCCATTCATTGACACAACCCTTTCTAATCGGTACCCTACCCCTTCATAATCGCGGGACATCTTATCAGAGGTCTCATTCATCTGGGAAGACTATAAGTTGCTACCGTACAATTCCTAGGCGTCTTCGGTTGTCATACACAGATTGTTCCGTAAAAGATTTACGCCTGAATTGACATAGGATGATTCAGTTCCTACCCTAATACACCATTCGTCTGGTCCCTTAGGTCGGTAGAGAGGTCTACAAAAGTCCTTTTTGTAATTTTTTTTTTTGTTTGTGGAACAAGTATAAAACGGGATTTGAAGAACCTTTTTGTTGAGGAACTGAAGGGACACAAGACAATGCGCTCAACAAACCCCAAAACGTTGTGGTAGGTTCCGTAATCCTTGTCTCTTGTAGTCCTCCCTAAAAGAAAAGACATATTCATCAAATTCAGGAGGTCCTGACTCAGTCACGGGAGTTTCCGTTTAAATAAACAACTGTTTGGATCCCAAATAGCACTTCGTAGTTCTGCTTCCCTAGGAAGTTCAATGTCCGAGAGAAGGGTTTTTAAGTAGAGTACTCTTACTCTTCTCTTCTTAAGGTACGGGCGCCGTCCCCGGTTCCACGGGGGAGGTCCTAAGCGACGAAGCCGTGAAGGTGTACAAAGAGCGACAGTGTCCGTAGAAGACAAGAAGGAAGCGTCCGGACAAAAGAAGAAGTAGGAAAATTGTCCGATCCTATCCCCTACGTTTCAGTCGTTCCCGTGTTTTCTAACCTCTTTCTTCCTTCTTCGTCTCGGTTTAAAAATGGTCGAGACCCTGAGTACCTTAAGACACCGTCTGTCTAGTACCCGCCTTTTCCTTTACCGTCGGGGGAGGTTATAAGAACGGACCTCTTATGGATACCTGTGACCTCGGACCCCAGTGCCTCGACCTGTGTTGACTTCACTGAATCGTCGTCTAGTCCCTTAGGTCGAAAACCAAAGAGTTGAGATGTGAAGAGATCTACGAAAATCCTTTTTTAGGAAAAAAGTCAAAATGACTCCATATTAGCTGTTTATTTTTAACATTGCATTCACTTTACATGTTCCTATATTAAACTGTATACATCTTTACCAGACCTGGATTGTCTTCGTCTTCTATAAGTCTTCACCATTGTTGCGTGTCTTCTTGAAATGTCTTTTCTAGAAGTGCTGGGTCTATTAGTGCTTCCACACTAGGGAGTGGATCTCGGTCTGCAGGACCTTACGCTTCAGTTCACCCGGAATCCTTCGTAGTGATGCTTGTTTCGACCACCTCCACTACCTTAAGGTCACCTCGATAAAGTTTGGATTTTCTGCTACGACACTTTCACGACGTGAGTTATACGGTCGTTTAAACCTTTTGAGTCGTCACCGGTGTCCTGACCTTTTACAGTCAAAAGTAAGGTTAGGGGTTTTTCCGTTACGGTTTCCTACGAGTTTGATGGCGTGTTAACGTGAGTAGAGTGTACGATTGTTTCAGTGCAAATCTTAAGAGGTTCGGTCCGAAGTTATTATACACTTGACACTTAAAGGTCTACAAGTTCGACCTAAATCTTTTCCGTCTCCTTGGCCTCTAGTTTCACACTTGTAGACAACCTAGTGACTGTCTTGTTCTCTCAAGGTCTTTTTGCAGATGAAGACGAAAAGACTGATACGGCTTCGGAAACTGACACACCTAGTGTTGTTCGACACCTTTTAAGACTTTCTCTACCCTTACGGTCTGGTGGAATGGACGAAAGACTCTTTAGACATACGTCTAGTTCTTCGTTGTAATTCTTGGCCTATACCTTTTTGTCTGACAGAGGTTTAACCCTTTCCTCATACAGTTCCGACATATAAGAGTGGGATGAATAAATTGAAAATACGTCTTATATAGTACACTTTACGGTCCGACCTACTTGGTGTACTACCTTAGTTCTAACGGCCCAGGTAAATCAGTTTACCGAGACGACCCAGGTAATTCAGTTTACCGAGACACGTAGTCCACCGGTTTCATAACCTCAAAGTCGAAATCGTAGTCAAGAAGGTTATTTGGGGGTCCTGACTAGAGGAAATCTTACCTGACCAACCTAGAGGAACGTCAGGTTCCCTGAGAGTTCTCAGAAGAGGTTGTGGTGTCAAGTTTTCGTAGTTAAGAAACCGCAAGTCGGAAGAAATATCAGGTTGAGAGTGTAGGTATGTACTGATGACTTTTTGGTATCGGAACTGATCTGCCTGGAAACAACTGTTTCATTACAGAGACGAAAAATTATACGACAGATCCAACCAGTATTGAAAGGAAGGTTCCTCATTCGTAGAATTAAAGTACCGACGTTGGTGGTAGACGTCACTAAAACCTCGGGTCTTTTTATTTCAGACTGTGACAAAGGTGACAAAGGGGTAGATCAAGGGTACTTCACTACCCTGGTCTACGGTACTAGAATCAAAAGACTTACAACTCGAAATTCGGTTGAAAAAGTGAGAGAAGAAAGTGAAAGTAGTTCTCCGACAAATCAAGAAGAAGGGAAAGACGGTATTCCCACCATAATCAAAAAGAAATTCACAAACTTAAGTTGACACTTCGACAGACTAAGATTTAAGAAAAACAAATCTTCAAATACTAATGACTAAATTAGATCAAACAAGTCTAAAAGATAAAGAAGTATTAAGTCAGGTTTAAATAACTATAAATCAATAAGGATCATCAAACAATACTAATAATCGTAGTTTAAGACACGATAGTGAACATTACAGAGAGTAAAAAATAAAATAAATAAACTTAAAAGAAAGAAGGTATCAATCAAATTGATTTTTAAACACTTAAAACAACCGAAAATTTTTTGTAGAGAAAAAAAAACTCGAAATGATAATTAAAAGATCAGTGATTAAATAAAGGAAGGAAGATGATTAAAACCCGAATCAGACAAGAAGAAAAAGACCAAGTAACTCCACATATCGATCCAACAAATAAAGTATAGAAAGAAAAAAGAATTACTCCGTAAATAACGATATTTTAAGGGAGAATCTTGACGAAAACGACGCAGAGTCTAACATAAAGATAAAAGTAAATATAGTTCTATAAAAATTTAAAAGGAAACTTAAAAGGAAACTGAACCACCACCAAATCTTCGTACAACAAATTAATAGTGTATAAAGATTTAGAGGGTCAAAAGGAAAAATAAAGTTAAAAGTATGGTAACTTTAACAATATTAAAGTGAGTAAAAATTACGTAAATCTCAACAAAACTCCGGATGGTAAACTTGAAAGTCTCTTACAAGACACACACGGACTCTCCTTATACATAAGACGACGGCGACCTACCCTATAAGACATACAGACAATCAAGGTAGACCAGATGTCACATTAAATTTAGGACAAAAAGGGAATAACTAAAAACAAATCTACTAAATAGGTAACAACTTTCATCTTGTAACTTTATGGGGACATAATAATATAATGACAGATAAAAAAGGGAAATTTTGACAATTATAAACGAGATATCTAAAAGTAAGGGTCGGAACTTCTGCACTAGAGTACATCCTCGACCTTGAATAGGAAGTTTGGACAAGATCAGGCACCGACAGAGAGTTTGGAAGCCCAAACGGGTCCTACGTCAGAAACAAGAGTCACTGAGGATCGGCGACTTAAACACGGTTCTGGGTTGGTAGAGTTTCTCCCCGAACCGCAATCGTATCCGATGAATCTTCGACGTCCACCTTCGCACATAATTTTCGTGAAGGTCCCTGTCAGACTCTCTACCCACAAACGTCAACGACGAAGACGTGACTCGGGGCTCCCTTGTCGACGTGCTCACGAGCACACAGACAATTCTCGGCGGAGACAAACGACACGAGGACACTCTGAGTACCTACGTCCGGGACGACCGAAAGACTTGATGTACTAAACCCCGGGTAGGGAACCCACCGTTACGATTCCTACCCTGTAATCCAACCCTCGAAGTGACGAGCTCCTCTTTGACCCTGAACTTCTAAGGGGGGCTAACATACCCCGACGTCACAATGTGCCGTCACTGTCGACCGTGACATGACCCCACCCCGAATACCGTTCTCACACAAAGGAGAAAAGGATGGGTAGACTTTTCTAAGTACGTGGGGTCACGAGTATGTCACAAACAGAAAGAAACTGAATAAAGTGAGTTGTATTGTGGGAGACTCAGGTAGGTACAACGTCCCTTTAAGTAAGAAAAGACACAGACTCTTCACGAGGTAACACACGTGTAGTGATGCGGAGGAGATAGGCAAGTAGACGACTACCTGTACACACAACGAAGGGATAGAGCATACTTACACACGTAAGATTCAGGGACAGAACCCTTAACATTTACGAAGATACTTGTGACCCCACGGACTTAGGAAAGGTTAATCATAAAAAGTGAAAAACCCCCTATATGTGGGTCCCCACCTTAACGACCCGGTATAACATAAAGATAAAAATTAAAGACTCCTCGGAGGTACGACAAAAGGTGTCATAGACGCGGTTAGATGTAATGGAGGTTGGCACATACTCCCAGGGGAACAGAGGTGTGGGAGTGGCCGTGGACAAGAACGATAAGAAAGACTATTATCGACAAGATTGTCCACACTCCACTATAGGGTACCATCAAAACTAAACGTAAAGGGACTACTAATCACTACGGCTCGTAGCAAGTTCACGGACAACCAGTAGTCGTAAAGAAGAAACCTTTTTGAAGATGAGTCCAGAAGACGGGTAAAATTTTAGTCCAACAAGTGAAAATCTACAACTCAATATACTTGACAAATAATCGGGGAATAACTAGTGTAGTGAACGTTTATGAAAGAGGATAAGTCGCCCGACAGAAAAACAAAACGACTACAAAACGACACGTTTACGAAAATTCAAATTAATCCAGGGTAAATAAAACGATAATAAAGGTAATGAACTCCTCTGATTGAGTTTTTTTATGACGATGTCAAATACAGTTTCTCATAGAACGGACACAAAAGGAGATCCTCAACATACTAAAGATGAGTATAAATCTCGAAATTGAGTAAAACTCAAATGAAAATGTGTACCATAATCTCTTACAAGATCAAAGGAAAAAAATATATATCGACAAGTCAAAGGGGTCGTGGTGAATTCTCTGACAGAAAAGAGGTGACATATATAAGAACGGAGGAGACAGTATCTAACTAACTGATACTGACGTACCCAAACGAAGACCCGGAAGATAAGACAAGACAACTAGATAGATATACAGACAAAAACATGGTCATGGTATGACAAAACTAATGACATCGTAAAGTCACATCAGACCTCAGTCCCCCTTTCTAAGGAGGTCGAAACAAGAAGAAAGATTTCTGACACATCCGATGAACACCATAAAACACAAAGGTATGTTTAAAATTTTAATAAGATGAATGCACTTACGGTGATTATAAAAGTCTCCCTAAACGTGACTTAGACATCTAACGGAACCCATCACACCTATAAAATTGGTATAATTAAGAAGGTCAGACACTTGTACCACATAGAAAGGCAGACAAACACGACAAAAGTCAAAGAAACCAGTCTAAGAACAGCAAAAGTCTCATTTCTGGAAAATGGAGGAATCTGTCCAAATAAGGATCCGTGAAATGAGAAAGACCTCGTCACCATTTACGTTAACGGGGGAATTAAAGACAAAGACTTACAAACAAAAATCACATGTCTTTATGTTGTCGTTCCTCTAGTTTGGTCAGGTAGGGTTTCCTTTAGTTGGGACTTATAAGTAGACTTCCTGACTACGACTTCGACTTCGACTTCGAAGTTATGAAACCGGTGGACTATGCTTCTCGGTTGAATGACCCTTTTTTAGGGACTACGACCCTTTCTGACTCCCGTTCTCTTTCCCGGTTGTCCCAAACCTACCGTAGTGGTTGAGTTACCCGTACTCAGACTCGTGTGAGACCCTCTGTCTTCCTGTCGCTCCGGACCGACGTTAGGTATTCCAGCGTTTCTCAACCTGTGTCGAATTGTTGACTCGTTGTTCTTGTTGTGGTAAGGACGTCGAAATGACTCGAGCAACTACTCGAAATCACTCAAAACCAAATGGCACAGAAAATCTCAGTTCTTCATTACCATCCTCTCTAGGAAGAGTAACGTACCAAACAGGACCTCTTCTCTGACAGAGAGAACCCCCATTATCGATCTTGTCTCAAAACGATGAGTTTCACACCAGGTCCCTGGCCCTCGTAGTCGTAGTGGACCCTCCACCGATCGGTGTGCCTTCGAGTCCGGGACACCGTCTGTAAGTCTTAATCCCAGACGTATAAGTGTTCTGGGGTCCGGTAAGGATAAATGAAGTTTTCAAACCTTCGTGACCTAATCTCATATAAGAACTCTCGATGATTTTGTTTCTAAGAATTCTCCGTCTGAGTTTTGGTTGGGACAAAAGGATTGATCCTCTCTGCCATAAAGAGTTACTTAACAGTGATTTAAAGGTCCCACTGATCTCAAATTAGAAGAGACTAAAACGTATGGTATTTATTTTCGTTTCGTTTACTGAGACACGGAAAACACCTTCTAAAAGTCACCTAGGGACTACACCATAAACAATGACTTTACAACAGTATTACAAACTCGATTAAAACCGAATATGTCATGAAAATTCATGAATTTATCATTGTTTTCTTATCACACACATGTCTCATCCGCTTTGGAGCGTAAAGGATCTTAAACAACAACAATGCAAAGATTAGAAAGTTAACGTATAACTTCACAAAAAGTGAAACTGAAGTAAAAAATTAAAAAAAGAAAGAACAATTTTTTTAATTCTTACTCCGTCCTCTCACACAATAAGTATCATTGACCTCTTCTTTTTGTATTTCGGCGTCGATGTACTTTCACACCTTTGTCTATGTTTGTTTGTAGATTTAAATTCGCCCCAGAATAATTCATAATTTTCATTAGTAAAGGGTGCATTGTGTGTCTTAAGTTTGGTTCTCAAAGTACACCACTAGGTGATCCAACCTGTATAAACAATAAATAAAGTATATTTACCCTCTTGTTACAGTAATACATCAGTTTCCAAATCGTCGTAAAGACGAGATTTATTCAGTAAAAATCCTTACAACGTACACACAGACACGAACAGACTACTCGGAGGAACCCTGGGTCAGAAACACTTATTAGAGAGGTCCTTGAAAAAGTCGGAGTGGTTCTGAACCCAAAAGGTTCCATCTCCCCAGGATAGAAAATGACCCTTTAAGGAGTCCGACCCCTGTCAGGGAATGGACGAGTTTCCGAAACAACGAAGTTGTTCCTTATAACTTTCACAGTAGTTTCGTACGAGTTGGGACGATAAACGTATAGAAAGAACCACCATAGGACGGTTAAAAAAAAAAAAAAAACACCCTCAACGAGTGTTCGAGTCGTCAGGTCAATGAGTCGAATGATTCCCAATTGACTAACTGAGTCCATCAACCATAGATCAACTCCTTCTCAGTTTTAGTCCTATTTTTACTTTCCGAGTACAACGCACAAAGGGAAAAGACAGTGACTGGTTCATCGGGAACTGGACGTCCGGTAGCTCTCGTCACTAAAGGTTTCGACTCGGACATAGTCTCAAGAGACCTCCCGAATAATTCTGAACGAACCAGGGTGAGGGGTTCAGAAACTCCGTTACCCAGACCCTACTCGAACCTTTGAACGTAAAGAAAATAAAGTAAAGATAAAAAATTACCTCTATACCAACCAAATGTTACGACACAAGTAAAAACGGTATGTCGTTTTATTAGGTAAAAGACAATCCTCGAACGTAAAGATTGGTGACCTGCTACACCTACGTCGACCAGACCTCAGATGTGAAACTCTGATCTCAAATCAAATAGTGTTTCAATTCTTTCTAGTGAGACTCTAACAATGACCTTGTTGAGGTTCCAGACTAACTAACTGACTAAAAAGACCATTCGTTCTACTGCATTGTAGTTAGAAACCCTAGAAACCTTTCTAACCTTAGAAACCTGAGAAACGAGCTCAAGGGTTGAGGGTCAGAGTGATAAACAATTAGAGTGATTTGCAATTCGATAAACAAATTGTTAGAGTGATAAACAAGTTCATAAACAATTACCATTCCATCGATTAAACAGAATTAAAAGAACAGAAAGTTCACCCGTGTCATTATCGATTGACTCTAAAACACTTCTACCATACTCTTATTATATAAATTTCGAAACGTAAATCCTTGACGAATTTTTGGCGAATGATAATAATCCCTGATTACAGTTGAGGATGCACCCACCTAACAGGGATTCTCGAGTCCGTCCCGGACACCCCAGTCCTTTCATGGACGAGATGATTCTCCGTAAAAGTACAGATTTGACTCACGAGTTGACATCTCGTATTTAGTGGAGTTGAGTCAGGTTGGGTTGTTTACAATTATAAATATCGTATGGGTGAGACGACCACTGGTACGAAGTGTGACCCGTCTATAGATTTGTAAAAGTCGGTAGCAATATAATGGATAGATAACGACGAATTGTTTAATGGGGGTTTGAGTTACCGAATTCATTTGTAACTAAGAGAATGTCCAAGACATCCAGTCTATAAGTCCTCACCGAAACGACTACCATGAAGACTCAGTTCGAGAGAGTGTTCAAACGTCAGTCTGATAGAAGACACCGGTGTCTGTAGACTTCCGTATTCACTTCGGTCGAGACGGAGGTGCCACCGGGGGGTATGGGGACTGTAGAATGTCGATCGATAACCGTCCTTCGAAGTAAAGATGGGGTGTGCCTGGAGAAGTCTCCCTACGGACTGACAGGAGTTCTGTACCGTGGACCGAAAAGGGTCCCGGTCACTAAGTTGTCTCGCATCCTTCCTTCGGAGACACGGAAGGTGCTCGTTCAGATCCCTCAGCGTCACCCGAGAAAGACGTGATAGAGTGACCAATGTGTGGTCAAGAGAAATCACACACAGACCACTCCTTTCCGGATGTGCCCTCTCCACTTATGACCTCGGTACACTTCGGACCGACGTTACTCCACCTTGGACTTCAGATTCTCCTCACTATGTGGGTGCTCGTTTATGGACATAAGTTCCCACCTCAGCCCCTTCTGGTGGTCCTCCTGTACGGTAAAGTCGTGACGGACCCCCTTTCGACAAGATCGGGTGTTCTTCTACGAGGTACGTTCTCCCCGTAGACTACCCCTGGAACTATTTTTACAGGTCCTTTCTGTATTGACCTTCTTCCTGCTGTACTCCACTCCTGTTTGCTTTGCGTCTCTTACCGCTTTCGTTGGACACATTCAAAGTCTAATTTGGACGCTTGGACTGGAGTGCACTACGGGACATGTTTCATATATCGGAGTGAACATTAGGTACAACTAACTCGACTCCTTAGGTAGACTTTTGCAATACTGAACCTTCAATAGGTATTATTTCTGTAGTTCTGACCTTTTCCCTAAGGTTGGTCTGTCACCCTTACAGACCCAGGAGATTTAGAGAAATCAAAAAGACCAGACATGTGGGTATGTGTCCCACTGACAAACAGAATCTGTAAAGACAACATTTAGATAAAAGGAACGTATTGATTATCATTTACGAAAGTGTAAAATTTGGACCAAACCTGTTATTTAATATACCAGTGAACCCACCCCACTCAATAAATTTAGTATCTGAGTGTCGAGATTCATAAGACTTCTGTCTTTGACTCTTAATTAGAAGAACATAAACGATTTTGGATCTGGTCATACAACCAATCTCTCCCACGAATTTATTTCTATGTAATGCCTAACCTTAATGTATAGTGTATCTCCTCTAGTGTTCCTTCCGAATACATATCACATTTTTACGTCAGGTCTTCAGTCGGTCTACAAGATTCAAAGACACCCTCCTTCACTTGTCTTTCTCTTTTTCACCTTGTGGTTCTCACCTTTCAACCACGTGACTCGTGAAGTTCCCAATTTCGTCCAAAAGCTCGAGTCCCACACTTGACGTACCACAGAATTATTATGGAGATTATGGACACGTAAATATACTCGTCTTGTTCACTTTTGGACGGAACGTCTTTAATCTAATTTGTCAACTTCCTCTGTCAGTAAAATTATTCCTCGAAGATATATTTTTGGGAACTATGAAGTAATAGATAAATAAGGAGCGTCAGTGAGTTAAAATAAAATAGGAAGTATTAATTTTTCCTCTGTTTTGGTGCAGAAATTTTGTACTAGGTTACGGTGACACAAGACATATTTGTCATAACCAGCTTAGATCAAGTGAACCGAGGTAGGTGCCAGACAACGACAAGAGAGAGGGGTGAGGTAGAAATGCGAAAGGAGGGTACTCCGGAAGACGTCGAAATGTCCCCGATCTTTATAGAACACTATGTGTCCGATGATCGTCTTAACACCAGAGTGTACCTCTTCGTATGGTAGCGGCGCAAAGTCTCCACTCCGCCCGGCGGCATTGAGTAGAAAGAAAAATCAGACCTTCCGTAGACGGCGGAGACGTGGGGGAACCATGGGGTAGAAATGACCACAGTCTTTCATAGTCGATGAGTGAGTAGGGGAGCAAGAGAGTGTTCAGGGAACTTGGTCTGAACACAAACCCCCGACACAACACTTAAACTAAGTCACACTTCCAAAGAACCTTTCGACACTAAACACAGCATGTTCCCACAGTTACTATTCTGTTGTGACGGATGAGGGTGAGGGACGGGGGAACATATCTCACGTGTGTGTAAAAAGAATGTGTGTAGCTAAATAAATTACTTTGGATGTGTTAGAGATTACCGTATAGGAATTGTTGGTTCCGAGTTGTGACTTGAAAGACCGTACACGCAAAAAGAATTACTCATTAAATTTTGAGTTCCGTCAATTCCTTGAGATATGTCAAAAACAATCTTTTTTTAATACTTTCAATTCCGTAAATACTTCAACTTTCGTGATTCTAGTGATAGTAAATTTATGCCTCAAACGGTTTTCAAGTTGTACGTCAATCGATCTCTCTGTCAAGTAGGGAAATCTGATCACAGTTCCAGTGCTGGAGTAAATAGAGAGATATAACATCATAGTACTAACTATGTACAACAACTCATTCAAAGGACACATGAAAGAACCCATGTCTTGTAACACGGATATTTCCCCTTTTAAGACATTAAATTAGGAATTTATCTTAACTTTATACTTCCCTCTTATTTAATCTTTATTAAGTTGCTACCACTTTGACAGAAACTAAAAGTGGCTAGAATAAATACTAATTGTACATTTAGGTTGGTAAAAAATTTGGAGGAAGAGACTCCGAGATCCCTTAATCCTCACTTATCTACTCTTTTTTTGTAATTTCCATCCTACTGTCTATGACGTTAATCTCCTGTCCATCTGTCTTAGGAGAACCCATCTAAGGATCCTCACCTTAACGACCCAGTATACCATTCAAGGTTGTTTAACGGTTTGACAAAAGGTTTCACCGACTTGGCAAAATGTAAGAGAGGTCTTTATGTACTCCGAAGGTTCAAAAGGTGTAGGAGTGACTGTGTACCTAAAAAAAGAAAACCTAATGTTAATAAAATTCCACATCATACCCATATTCTTTTTGTGTAACACCAAAATTAACCTGAAGGGACCACCGAGTCTGACAGCTCTGAGACGGATGTTACACCCTTCTAGACTCAAGCTAGGGACCCAACCCTTCTAGGGGACCTCCTCCTGTATCTTCGGGTGAGGTCGTAAGAACGACCTCTTAGGGTACCTGTCTCCTCGGACATCGGTCCTCCAATGTCAGGTACCCCGACGCTTCTCAGCCTGGTTGACTCTCCAAAATTAATCGTAAGAGTATTAATAGTTACGACGACACACACAAAAGTGTGTGTAAAACCGGTAAACGCACAGAAGACTCAACTTTGTGGATAAGTCTGTAGACGGATGATAGATGGACTTTAAAACAGAGGAACAACTCGACACCTTCAAGAACTATGCAAAACTTTTGTCAGGAAATAGTCTTTAAAGTACACGTTTATAAAAGAAGGCCAGACACCGAACGGAAAATTAAAAGGATACCGTACAAAACATCTTCTGTTCAAGAGTGAGTAAAAATTACGTACAAGAAACTTTTATTGACACAATAACCTATATGTTTTAATGACACAGGAAAGTGGTCGGTTTGACTCAGTCTTGGGTGTGATTGTAGAAGAAAGGGTAGTAAAGTTCGTGAGTTCGTAGTCTAATAATAAAAAAGGAATAAGTCGTAGAGGAGACTCAGTCCACGATGCATAAATGAGAAAGAATAAGAGTGTCGATGAGACAATTTTTTTTTTTTTTTTCCACACTACTAAGAGTAAAATATCTAGTCCTTTGACTCCGAGGCCCCCAAATCGTTGAACGTCGTTGTATCTTCTCTTCGCGGTCTTCGACTTAAACCTAGACCAAGTTTCGGTGAGACTTGGGAGACGAGGGTTCTACTTCGATTCTGGTCGAAAGGGTCCGTCACGTTTCGGTACCAGGACCTGTGACTCTTCGTCCTCCGCTTTGAAAATCGGGAAAGAGTACCGTGAGACGGGAGCCGGATCCTGTCAGCCCCCTTGTTGAGGGGGTAAAGGAAGGTCCGAGATCGAAGATCGACACTTCATCGGGGACAGTCAGTAGTATCGATTTCTTTTGAAAAAAAAAATAAACTTCGGTAATTATAAGTAGGTTACAATTACTTTTATGTATTGTTTATTAATGTTGTTCGTGTCACAGACTAATTCTACTTTCTCTACTGTTAGGACACTTAAAAATTCGACTTTTTATTTCTTACAATGTAATTATTCTGAATTAATATAGTAATTTATAAATTTTAATGGAAGAAATTATCGAAAATAAAAATAATTTATATAAAGAAAAATTTTAGAAATATTGTAAAAACTCTCTAACCCGGTATTTTAGAATAGTTGACAATCCCGTTTTCTCTTAAAATTGAATTATACAAGTAGTATAACTAGAGTTTTGAAGGTGAAATAAATAACAAGTCCTTACGATTATTGGGAAAATGTAAAATAATATTAACTATAAAAGAGGTGTATCTCACTATTTATTAATTATGGTAATGTCCCTGTCGTACACGACATGTGAATAAACCCCTTTTTTTTGTTGTTGTTTGGTAGACTCATCGCATAATATGTAAGGTAAAATTGTGAGGTGTGAATGTTAATTACGATGTAAAATGTCCTTTTGTATTAATTGAAACCCTTAGACAGAACTTTACTGGTGTAAATATGTCGTTTCGGTTCCGTCCCCTAGATAAGATTCGGTCGAGAGACCGCAAAGGTGCAAAGTCTACGAAGATTTCCTAGTCATTTTAATATGTGGATAATGGTTCAGAAGGGTGTCGGACACTTCCAACAAATATTTTCCCTCTCCTACCAGAAAATCGGACCACGAGAGCTGTGTTTTCAACCTAAACTAAAATTCAAAAACGAGTCCAAAATCTTGACGAAAAAAAAATTTTAATTTTTCATTGTGGAGAGAGTTTTTACGATTATTCTATTAATTTAAGTAAACTGAAAAGAGAGGGTGGTAGGGTTCTTTCGAAAAATCCCTCCTTCTTTTAACATCGGTAACGAAGATACAACGGAACCCACTGAAGTGACGAATGTAGAAGACCTCCCTGCTAACCTAATTTTCGTGGCCCCGCCCCCCCCCCCCCCCCCACCTAGATCGACGGACCCAACCCGGCGAACGAGACGGAGAGAGACCGACACCCCGAATTCCGCTCGAGGAAATGGCGAGATTTGAAGACAAAGAGATATGATTTGTCATTCGAGGTACTCCCGTCGTTACTACAGTCGGAGTGAGTAAAGTAAGAAGTCCGACATAGACTAGACGCCACTGTCCGTTTCTATAAACTCTTTCTTCCTTCCCTCGTTCCTTCCTTGTTCCCTCCCTCCCACACCTATAATCCTCCTTCCTGTTTACCATCTTTAAAGCACGTCTTCTTAACGAGTCCTTTAAATTCATTGCACCAGTTAGTCTTGTGTAGTAGGTTATCGACTAGGACTGAGACGTGGACATCGGGTCTGGTTGAGTCAGTACGAGTCGCCGTAGTGGGTCCTATTTCTACCTCTCAACCTGGTATTTCTTCCGATGCACGGTTTCTTACCTACAAAAACTTGACACCACAACCTCCTCTGAGAACTCTCAGGGAACCTGACGTTCCTCTAGGTTAGTCAGTTAGGATTTCCTTCAGTCAGGACTCACAAGAAACCTTCCTGACTACGACTTCGACTCTGAGGTTATGAAACCCGTGGATTACGCTTCTCGACTGAGTAATCTTTTCTGGGACTACGACCCTTTCTAACTTCCGTCCTCCTCTTTCCCTGTTGTCTCCTACTCTGCCAACCTACCGTAGTGTCTGAGGTACTTGTACTCAAACTCACTTGAGGTCCTCAACCACTACCTGTCCCTCCGGACCGCACGACGTCAGGTGCCCCAACGTCTCAGTCTGTGCTGACTCGTCGACTTGACTCGACTGGACCGACGAAGTGTCTGACAAAGATTTAGTAACTGGAGACCGAAGCAGGGCGTGGTAGTACGAACAGGAACACGGAATGTCGATTGTACGTCTGTGATTCCCACGAGGAGAACCCGGGGCCTGGTGAAATACCAAGGTCCCACGGGTAAAGAGGCGAAAAGACGCAGAGACGAAAGTTACTGGGCATGGGCACTCACTGAGTGGAATCTCCACCTGACGCCAGATGACTTCGGGAAAGCCGGTGCACCCGTCCGACGACCGCCACGGACCCTCGAACCGAGACGTGGGCGGAGGACGGAGGAGAGAGACAGTGGTGGACGTCGAAAGTCAGTGACCGACTGCCACCACGCCCTCGTGTTTCGGGTCGACCACACTGGTGTGAGGTCTCGAGGAGGCACCCCAGTCTGGTTCCGACCCTGAAAAGAACTTCAACAACGCCATCAAACACCGACGAAGAAGGGAGTCGACAAAAAAGGTGAAGAATCCCGGTAAAGAAATTATTTAGAGAACGTGTGTCTAGGTATAAAGTCCCAAATGACTACCTCTTGAACTGAATCCTACGGTCTCCCATTTAAATCAAAGGGTACAAACTGACTGGTGGGAAGAGGAAACGGAACGGAAACACTAGGTAGACGGTTACAATTGGAGTACATTAGTGACCTAGGGTTCCTTGGGGATCTTGAGACGAGGTCGTGACCGGGTTCACCCGTCGGAGACGGGAAGACTACGGAGACTAGGACGGAGGAGATCCCTTTACCCCGAAAAGAAAAGTATGTCAAAATACAACATTTATGACGGACACCGACTCTACCATTTCTTAGACGGGCGTTACGTCCTCTGGACCCAAACTAGGGACCCAGTCCTTCTAGAGAACCTCTTCCCTTACTGGATGGGTGAGGTCATAACAACGGACCTTTTAGGGTACCTGTCCCCTCGGACTACCAGATGTCAGGTACCCCAGGGTGTCTCAGCCTGTGCCGACTCTTTGATGTGAAAGTGAAAGTTTAGAAATCAAGTATTTTCGAAGGCTAATTTCTCCATAGATTAGGGTACCTGTCTCCTCGGACCATCCGACGTCAGGTACCCCAGTACTTCTCAGCCTGTGCTGACTCGCTGAAGTGAAAGTGAAAAGTCAAAGTACGTAACCTCTTCCTTTACCGTTGGACGAGGTCACAAGAACGGACCTCTTACGGTCCCTGCCCCCTCGGACCACCCGACGGCAGACACCCCAGCGTGTCTCAGCCTGTGCTGACCTCGTTAAATCGTCGTCGTCGTCGTACTCTCCGTCCAGAACCCTAACAAGAAGTTGGATATTTAAGATACCCTTCTAATTGCACAGATATTCCGAGTCCAGTATAAGACGCCTTAGTTGGTACAACTCCTCTATATCCTATCATAAGAATACTTTGGACCACTCATTCTCAATCCGAAACCACTTCTCTTCAAATTTGTGTCCTCTACGAGTTCTTTTTTATGGAATAGGAGGTACTCGCAAACACAAAGACACACTTACATACGTGGAGAGCAAAGTTTCCAGGTTCCTTCCCTCCTTCCAGATGTTTACCTCAAGGTTCCTTAGTTTTAAATCAGCCACTCTTCTTTCTTTTCCCTCCCATACTTAATCTTCAGGATTTGGTCTTCTTTAGTGTGTGGTTTTGGCTTCCAATCCTTTCCTACCTTCTACCTCTGGGTATCTAAAATAATAATCTTAAAAATAAATAATCTTCACTCTGACATCTAAGATAATTAATTCCATTCGACGGTTTTGTTTGTGGTTTTAGAGTCATCACATTGTGTTACTTTCATATAAAAAGGGGAGGGTCCATCTTAAAGTACACTTATCAGGACTAACGGTTTATCGGATAGTCGCCTGGGTTATTTTCGAAATTACCTGGTTGGAGTGTACTATGTTTTTCCTTAATCAAGGTCCACCTAATACCTATCGATACACTTGTTCTTCTGGTGTCTGGAAGAGCTAGTCACGGCAGGTCATCTTGAAAGACACTTCTAACCCTGCAGTAACACGTGCTCGGTGTGCGACGGTGACTGGTGAACTTTACGTCGTAGCCTCCTTTAGTCGCACCCAAAGTAAAGTAAAAGTAAGTAGATGTAGATTTATGAGTGTAGACCGATCACCGTTGGGATTGCCTATCGTCAGATCTTCTATTGTGTTCTGTTCTAGAAGTACTCGGACCCTATCCGTTTCAAAAGAATGTGTCCCGTGTTCTCCTGAGGACATTTTCTTATTCTGACTAATTTTAATTTTACTTCTTAAATACCAGTAATCTCCTGTAGTAATTCTTTCAGTTTTCCGTTACGTTTCAACATGACGTTTTCATACTGTTCCCTGAGTACAGTTTTTACATATTCCTTTTAGGTATGTTATTGTCTTTTCTCGTTATTGGGTTAAAAATTTTATCGTATTCTAAAGTTCTACGAAATATTTTCTTTACTAGTTAGATTTACCGTGTGGTACTTATACTTTTCTACAAGTTATGTCAAATAGTAGTTCTCTTGGTTTAATCTTCGTACCGCTCTATGGTACACAGGTGGTCTTACCGTCTTTGTTGCTTTGTTTTGGGCTGTTATGATTTGCCACTTGTTTTTGGTGGGGAGCGTACGTGACAACGATCTTACGTCTAATCACTTCGACGAAACCTTCTGACCCTCGACAATTATTTCAAATTTTATATGAACCTGTAGTGGTCTACCAGTTATGGCTTTAGTCTAACTAATGTAAGAAACGTCGGTTTTTACCTCTTCGAGAAATATCAGTCATTTTTATTCTGGTCTTCGACTGACACCGAGTCTAGTACTTGAGGAATGACGGTTTAAGTCTAAATTTAACTTTCTTTCATCCCTTTTATAGATCTGGTAAGTCCATACTGGATTTAGTTTAGGGAATACTAATATGTCACCTTCACTCTTTATCTAAAGTCCCTAATCTAGACTATCTGTTTCACGGGTTTCTTGATTCCCGTCTCCAAGCACTGTGACATGTCTTCCGTCACCAGTTTAGACAGGGGTTCTTTTTCTTTACGTTTTCCGGTTTCACTAACTCCTCCGGAATGTTTTTTATCGACTCTTTTCTTCTCTTCGATTTTATTTTCCTTTTTTCCTTTTTATAAGGGTAGACTTACGTCTCAAGGTTGCTTGTCGTTCCTCTCTATTCTTTCGGAAGGAGTCACTAGTTACGTTCTTTGTCTCCTTTTGTTATCTTACCCTTTCTGATCTCTAGAGAAGTTCTTTTAATCTCTATGGTTCCCTTGTAAAGTACGTTTCTACCCGAACTATTTCCTGTCTTTACCATACCTAGATTGTCTTCGTCTTCTATAATTCTTCTCCACCGTTCTTATGTGTCTTCTTGATATGTTTTTTCTAGAAGTACTGGATGTATTGGTACTACCACACTAGTGAGTGGATCTCGGTCTGTAGGACCTTTTGTTTCAGTTCACCCGGAATCCTTCGTAGTGATACTTGTTTCAATCACCTCCACTACCTTAGGGTCAACGCGATAAAGTTTAGGACTTTCTACTACGAGACTTTCACCACGTGAGTTATACGGTCGTTTAAACCTTTTGAGTCGTCACCGGTGTCCTGACCTTTTCCAGTCAAAAGTAAGGTAAGGGTTTCTTCCCGTTACGGTTTCTTACTAGTTTGATGACGTGTTAACATGAGTAGAGTGTGTGATCGTTACCGTGGGGTGAGCTCATGAGAACGGACCTTTTAGGGTACCTATCTCCTCGGACCACCTGACGTCAGGTACGCCAACGACTCTCAACTTGTACTGAGTGATTGAAATGAACGTGAAAAGTGAAAGTACGTAACCTCTTCCTTTACCGTTGGGTGAGGTTACAAGAACAGACCTCTTAGGGTCCCTGTCGCCTCGGACCACCCGACGGTAGATACCCCAGCGTGTCTCAGCCTGGGCTGACTTCACTGAATCGTCGTCGTCGTCGTGTGTGATCGTTTCATTACGAGTTTAAGAGGTTCGGTCCGAAGTTATCATGTACTTGACACTTGAAGGACTACAAGTTCGACCTAAATCTTTTCCGTCCCCTTGGTCTCTAGTTTAACGGTTGTAGCCAACCTAGTGACTTTTTCGTTCTCTCAAGGTCCTTTTGTAGATGAAGACGAAATAACTGATACAGTTTCGGAAACTGACACACCTAGTGTTGACACCTTTTAAGAAGTTCTCTACTCTTATGGTCTGGTGGACTGACGGAGAACACTTTAGACATACGTCCAGTCTTTCGTTGTTAATCTTGACCTGTACCTTGTTGTCTGACCAAGGTTTAGTTCTGTCCTCATGCAGTTCCGACCTATAACAGTGGGACGAAGAGATTGCATATACGTCACATATAGTACACTTTACGGTCCGACCTACTCCGTGTTCGACCTTAGTTCCAACGACCCTCTTTGTAGATATTAGAGTCTATACGTCTACTGTGGTGGAAATACCGTCTTTCACTTCTTCTTGATTTCTTGGAGAACTACTTTCATTTTCTCCGCTCACTTTTTCAACCGAATTTTGAGTTGTAATCATTTTGTTTCTAGTACCGTAGGTCAGGGTAGTGAAGTACCGTTTATCTACCCCTTTGTTACCTTTGTCACTGTCTGAAATAAAAGAACCCGAGGTTTTAGTGACGTCTACCACTGAAGTCGGTACTTTAATTTTCTGCGAATGAGGAACCTTCCTTTCAATACTGGTTGGATCTGTCGTATAATTTTTCGTCTCTGTAATGAAACGATTATTTCTAGGTAGATCAGTTCCGATACCAAAAAGGTCATCAGTACATGCCTACACTCTCAACCTGAGACTTCTTTCGATTCACGGCTTCTTAACTACGAAAACTTGACACCACAACCTCTTCTGAGAATTCTCAAGGAACCTGACGTTCCGCTAGTTTGTCAGTTAGGATTTCCTTTAGTCAGGACCTACAAGTAACCTTCCTGACTACAACTTCGACTTTGAGGTTACGAAATCGGTGGACAAAGCTTCTCAACTGAGTAAACTTTTCTGGAACTACGACCCTTTCTAACTTCCACCCTCCTCTTCCCCTGCTGTCTCCTACTTTACCAACCTACCGGAGTGGTTGAGCGACCTGTACTCAAACTCACACGAGGTCCTCAACCGCTACCTGTCCCTCCGGACGGCAAGACGTCAGGTACCCCAGTGTTTCTCACCCTGTGCTGACTCGGTGACTTGACTTTTATACAATTTTGAGCGTTAAAGTGAACAATCATAGATAACTTTTCTTTGTCCGTGTATATACATGGTTTTTTATACTCGATCTTTCAAAAGATGTTGATGTAAGAATTCTCGAGTATTACTCTCGTTGTATTGACAGAGTCACCATCTTCGGACTTATTTGACAATACATGCACCCGTGTACTTACATACACATATATGGACCTCCTTAAGATCCGTCATTATTTATGTGGGATGGGGTCCCTTCTCTGAGTGTTTAGTTTATAACTCACTTTTTTCTTCGATCAAAATTTTTCCACACACACAATCAAGGAGTCAGCACAGACTGAGAAACGGTAGAGTACCTGACGTCGGGTGGTCCGAGGAAACGGGTACCTTAAGAGGTCCGTTCCTATGACCTCACCTATCGGTAAAGGAGGAGGTCCCCTAGAAGGACTAGATCCCTAGTTTGGGTCAGAGGACGTAACGTCCGTGTACGAAATGACAGACTCAATGATCCCTTCGGTTCAAAGTTTTTCTACGAGTCAATATTAAATCAACATGTTTTACATTTTGTTTGTTTTTGGATATTACACTATTTAGTCTTATTGTCAATCGAACATACACTCATGCCACACAACCGCCCCGATCCCAACCCCACGTCCGTTTCCGTCTCCGTTCCCCCTCCTTGGACCCACAATCATTATGGACAAAGAATTAGGTCTACGACCAATTGGTCCACGCTAATTCACCATTTGTAGGAGTCTCGACGTGGGAATGCTAAACACGTGAGAGACGAACATACAATGTATAATTACTTTATAAATGAATTTTAGAGATAATTTTAAATACTTCGTCCAGTTTCTTACTACTGTTCACGGAACTCCCACTTACTGTTTCTTTCCAGATCTAGTCACTATTTTCCAAACGAACTGAACATACGTTAACGTAGACCGTTTCAGTACTCAATCCCTAACCCTCTGAAGTGGTAGACTTGAGAGTGGAGAGTCTCTACCTCAACATATGTAAACGTGTACAAACATACGCCTCTCCCGAGCACATAGGGAAATTATGGATCATAACTCGTGAAGATGGTCCACTACCGGAGGTAAAACCTCCCTATTCAAACCTTCTCGGTTAAGGTTAACCGATAATGACCTTGTCGTTTATTAACTTCATCAATAAATCTCTTCCAATTCCGTCTACTACCGGTGATCCTGAATAATGCGGTGAAGACAGGAAGTGCCTGTCGAGATTCCAAAGAAACCGACGACAGAAGATACCTTAAGATACACGAAATATAATTCCGTTCACCACTACGTGTCTATATTAATTAAGTCCTGAAGATCCACTTATGAAAACAGGGGTTTCGACATTTGAAAACACCTGTCTCCGAAACGGACTAGATGCCCGGGGACACGGGTCGTCTCTCCACTACGAATCGTTTTCTGACGTCCACACCGTTTCCTTTCCTATTTATAATTTCGCAAATCCCTTATAGACGAACGTAAGGTAATCTCGAAAGAAAGAGTTCCCCTTTTCGTGGAGTCCCAACTCAAAAAATATTTGGACCGTGTCTCGCTGTCTCTAAAAGGAGAAGTTTGAAAACTAAGGGTTAGAGTTGTTTAATTTTTTTTAAGTGAATATATCGACGGCGTTGTGTCGACGGACCCCTATCAGATACCTAGTTTGGTAAAAGAGAGATTTCATATCTGAAGATTATAGTTTCTGTCTCTCGTGTAGTTATTGTCCATTATAACCACAAATGGGTAGGAAGGTACAGTCCAATCGTTTCTTCATGTCAGGACAAAAGGAAAAATACTTGATCCTAGAAATAAGGTGCGCAGGTGTCTCCGGACTCTTTATGTGTGAAAACAAGAATTTTTTCCTCCTTCTAGATCATGGTCCAAAAATTTATTTACACGACAAAAGTACAGACAAAAGAATTGGCACTTCTAGAAGAAGGACCCTTGTGACCCCTGAGCCAAGACTACTGGAGCAAAAGAAACTTAGGAAACTACGAAACAAAGGGGACAGACACCGTGAAAAGACAGTACGGTCACTTGGGTGTCTCTTCTTATGTATTACCTTACCGGCAGGGAAGGTTCGGGACACCTACACCTGTACCGTACTGTCACGAACCGAGCCGGGACCTCATAGCCTCGAGTAACCTTCCTCACCTTTGCGACCGACGGACTTCCGCAGAGACGAACGAATCTACATGTCCGTCCTACCGTCCCAGTCTAATCGGTCAAATACGTAAAAAGTCTCCGCCTAATCGGTCGACTACCTAATAAGTCCGGAGACAAGGAAAAGGTAAAGAGAAGATGGGACGGTCCGAGGACAATTGATGTGAGACGGTACCACCGGGGGTTCTCACATCTTTCTTCGCCCTTCTCTTCTGTCGCCACTTACGACTACCGCCACAAGTCTCCGCACTTGCGACCGGGCTACTCGTGTCAGGTCCGGGCGCCTTCCCGTCCCCGTCCTCGGACGCCCTCGAGTCGTGGGACCGAACAAAGTCCCGGACGTAGACTGGCGAGTTTTGTGTTTTCGACTGTGGCACTATACCCAGTACTCTTTCGGCCACAATGTACCTCCTACGTCCTGGAACCCTGGACCCAAGGATAAGGTCTGTACGAGGAGTCAATCTGATTTAGGTCCGAGATGTTACACGGAGAGTCAGATCACTCGAAACTGAACGAATGATTACATTAAATTCAATTTTGGATAACTCAATTTTGGATAGATACGTTCCACTAAATGTTTGTTAATATCCTAATGAGAAGTGACGTTCAATATCGACTGTTATCGAAGTTCGTATTTCGGTTAAGTACCAATTCGTATTGTCTTTCTCACTTTTCCGACCGAATTTCGAGTTATAAGTTTTTTACAACTCGTAGGCCAAGGTAGTGAAGTACCGCTATCTACCCCTTTGTTACCTTTGTCACTGTCTGAAATAAAAGAACCCGAGTTTTTAGTGAAGTCTACCACCGACGTCGGTACTTTAATTTTCTGGGAACGAGGAACCTTCTTTTCGATACTGGTTGGATCTGTCATATAATTTCTCGTCTCTGTAATGAAACGGTTGTTTCAAAGTAGAGTAGTTTCGACACCAAAAAGGTCACCAGTACATACCTACACTCTCAACCTGACACTTCTTTCGACTCGTGACTTATTAACTACAAAACTTGACACCACAACCTCTTCTGAGAACTCTCAGGAAACCTGACGTTCCTCTAGGTTGGTCGGGTAAGATTTCCTTTAGTCAGGACTTATAAGTAACCTTCCTGACTACAATTTCGACTTTGAGGTCATGAAACCGGTGGACTAAACTTCTCGACTGAGTAAACTTTTCTGGGACTACGACCCTTTCTAACTTCTGACCTCCTCTTCCCCTGCTGTCTCCTACTCTACCAACCTACCGTAGTGGCTGAGTCACCTGAACCCAAACCTATTGAGGTCCTCAACCACTACCTGTCCCTCCGGACCGTACGACGTCAGGTACCCCAGAGTCTCTCAGCCTGTCCTGACTCGCTGACGTGACTTGACCTGTCTTTCGAGCCTCCATCCTTAGGGTCCCAACCGTAGAGTGAGATCGACGTAGTACTTTCTCGGTACTAAAAGACTTAAAACAACACGTCGACAGGAGTCGTTAGGAGTCGTGTAAAGTCTAAGAAAAAGGTGTACCAACTTTTACTGACTACTACGAGTTTTATTGGGACAGGGGCCCCGTGACCCTTTCCACCATCCGTTTGCAAGAAAGATGAGAGGTGCGAGAAAGTAATTCCTCCGTTGAAGAAGTCTTGGGTCTCTGTCTCCAGGAGAATGTCGAGAAACCGGTTTTAACCCAGTGTATGGACGTAGATGTGGTCACCGATCGTTTTGCTTCACTTAATAGTGGTGACCAAATCTGATTAGTCTTCCTTAAATGGTCTTGACTCCAGAACCAGATGGTCCTTTTTTTAACCTTCAACTATCGTTCCTTACACCCCTTTACTTTGGACCCATTCATTGGTTACCATAGACGACGACGACGACGACGACGATTCAGCGAAGTCAGTACAGACTGAGACGCGCTGGGGTATCTGCCCTCGGGTGGTCCGAGGTGGCAGGGACCCTAAGAGGTCCGTTCTTGTGACCTCACCCGACGGTAAAGGAAGAGGTTACGTACTTTCACTTTTCACTTTCACTTCAGCGAGTCAACACAGGCTGGGAACCGTCGGGGTACCTGACGTCGGGTGGTCCGAGGAGGTAGGTACCCTAAAAGGTCTGTTCTCATGATGTCACCCCACGGTAAATGATGATCAACGAATAAATGCATCTTGGGATCATCTGACTTAGACGTCTCTCTTTCAGGAAATCCCGGACTTTTTTTTGTTTTTTGACCTATGCTTAGGTAGTAAGGACAAATCTGACCATCCGTGTTACTGGTTCCTTTGTTATAAATACCCCAGCCGTCCACCACCCCTCCTAATTCCGAGGTCCGAAGACCGTTCCACTCAATAAAAGTGGCCATTCTAGAAGGTCAAGAACCACTGTAACAACAGAGTAAACATCTTGTCTTGTTTCGAGTACTCGAACCACAAAATTATTTAACTATAAAACTATCCACAAACTCTAACCTTTAATAACCATTTGTGAGCCCTTTACGAAACAAATACTTACCTACCATAAGTACCGTACAGAGAGCAAAATTTGTGCACATAACTAAACCGACGGAACCCAGAATCGACAGCAAACCCCCCAGCCAACAGCGGCGTACGGTCAAGTCAACGAGGTCTCGTACACGCCAGAAGCAAAGGACTGGTCCCTAGTGTGGACGTAGGGACCGTGACGTTCCACTTAGAAAATTGGAGACCCGGTGTCCCCTCCAGAGACGTACAGAGAGATACTCGAATATGGTTTCTCTTAACAACCACTGGAAATCCACACACATAACGAGTCGACACAGGTTGTGAAACACTGGGGTTCCCGACGTAGAGGGGTCCGAGGAGACAGGTACCCCTAAGAGGTCCGTTCTTATACCTCACCCAACGGTATAGGAGGAGATCCCCTAGAAGGGTTAGCTCCCTATCTTGGGTCCAACAGGCGTAACGTCCGTCTAACGAATGACAGACTCGGTGGTCCTTTCGAGAAATATTCCCTTTGGGAAATGGTCCCCTACGAAATGATTTGTATTTTACATATTTGGACTCGACTATTAGTCCCAGTTTTATATCAGAGTCGAAGAAATTTAGAGTCACGTTAAGTCTCAGACACTATGTATCAAATTTCGTTAGAAATTTTTATTTAAAGTTCCAGCTGCAGTTATGCCTTTGGAATTTTGGTAATGACCGGCAAAAGTGAGATGTCTCGGTTAGTGGACAATCCCAAAGGTGCACTGACGCGACGTCAGGGGAGGTCGCGCTCGTCACTTTGACTGTGGAGAGGAAAGGACCTTCGGAGGGCGAGGAATAGACCGGATAAGGTAGTGAAGTGTGATTCGACGAATCAAAACTTTCAAAAAAAAAAAAAAAAATACTGAGGGGAGAATGGTGTAAGTTAGTCAACAGTTTAGAATAGTCAAGACGAAAATTGTGTCAAGAGTTCGGATCGGTAGGAACAAGTAAGGAGAAAGTTCAATCGTTTGATACAAATGTAGTTTTGGGACCACTCCCCTGACAGAGACCCCTCCCACCCCCTCCGTTCCCTTCTAAAGGACACCAGCCTGCTGAAACGACTCAAAAGGGTCCAAAGATCTTAGTAAGCAGTGGTCTTTTTTTACCTGTTTTTGGTATTATCCCAGACAAGAAGTCTCTACACTTAAGCAATGCGTGTAGATCGAGTATATATCTTTGCTAAGGATTTAACTGCTACGGACACGGACAGAGACAGTCTTAGGTTAGAAGACGTTCCGTTTTGTGTCCGAACACTCGTGGGGTGTCTCACGTCCGTGGGGTCATCACAAACAACTCAATTTGACTCAACTTCTGACCGGTGTAGTCCGTCCGACGTGACTAGGAAACGACCGTTGGTCGACGACTGTGGAGACGGGTAGCGACCCCTTCTTCTTTAGACAGGAGGAGTAGTCACTAACGGGACCGCGCACGGTTCACCGAAGCGACCCCTACTTCGAAAGGGTCTCAGTAGTCGGACAAGGGCAGGTATTGACCGGGGAGGGCTGTCGTCCCACAGTACCGTCCGAACCTTGTCAGTGGACCCGTCACTCGGGAGTCACTTCGAGTCGTGGAATTGGGAGCTCATGGGACCCTGGTCCCGTAGTAGTGGTTGCACCTGCCGTTCCTCACTTCTTCTCCATGGGCAGTGTTACAGATCTCACTCACTCCACCCGGGGTTCCCTCCCGGTCCCGTCGAAGGGTCCTGGGACCTCGAGGGTAGGGTCGGGACTCTTCCACTAGTCTACTGTAAACCCTGGAACCTGTGAGACTTCTTAGCTACGAAAACTTGACACCACAACCTCTTCTGGGGACTCTCAGGGAACCTGACGTTCCTCTAGGTTGGTCAGGTAGGATTTCCTCTAGTCAGGACCTACAAGTAACCTTCCAGATTACGATTTCGACTTTGAGGTTATGAAACCGGTGGACTACCCTTCTCGACTGAGTAACCTTTTCTGGGACTACGACCCTTTCTGACTTCCGCCCTCCTCTTCCCCTGCTGTCTCCTACTCTACCGACCTACCATAGTGGCTGAGCTACCTGTACTCAAACTCACTTGAGACCTCAACCACTTCCTGTACCTCCGGACGGACGACGTCAGGTACCCCAACGTTTCTCAGTTTGTACTGACTCGCTGACTCGACTCACTTGACGTGACCTGGGAGACCGTACACACACTGACGTCGGGCACACAGGGACGTCGGAGACCGACGTGGAGCCCATGGCAAGACCTGAGACGCCTCCCCCAGTGGGATGTGACACGGGTAGGTGGTCCTGAGTGTAGTGAGAGGGACGGTAGGGGAAGTAGGTAGACCTGGAGCGAGTGACCCTGAACTGACTGGGGGATCACTCCTACAAGAACCTTACTCTGGTGTCGAAGTGGTAGTGGCGGGTCACCCTTTAGGACACACTTAGTTCCTCGTTGACACGGTCCGAGGGTCCTTGACCTCGTCCTCCACCGGTGAAGACACAGGAGGAGGGGGGGCCTCTTCTCGACACTCGACGGTCTGACAACCCACTGGTCGTAGAAGTTGGGCGTCAAGACCCCAGGTCTCCGCGAAAGGGTCGGGAGGAGGACCCATACTTCAGGACACCGTCGGTGTGCGGGTGGAAGTCGAGACAGCGTGTCCTACTGCAGGTGTGGATCTCCCTGACAAACGGGTGTCCCACGACAGACCCCCAGGTTGTACATGGGGTACAGCGGCCGTCCTACTCCTCTCTCCAGCACCCGTGACCGCCGGGCGTCCTGGTCCTAGCTCGAGTTCCAGTCCCAAGGAGGACCTGCGTGTATGAACCACGTCCAACCCCGAGGCAGGACCAGAGGAACGAGTGGAAGTCGGGTGTACCTAGTCGGGCGTCCTCCCACTGAACAGTCCGTCGAGGTGACAGAGGACGTTTACGAAGATTTACCTGATCCTCCTCTGAACGTCTTAAACGGCGTATTCAAGCAACTTTTTACACTTAAATCTGACGGGACCACCAGGTCCCCAATTCCTAGACTTTTTCGAACAGGAACTTCAAACATAGACTACAGTCGTGACCTGACGTCTTGAACAACGACTAAAACCGGAAGACAAATTCAAACGACAAGGAAAGTCAAGTCAAGTCAACGAGTAAGCATAGGCTAAGAAACGTTGGGGTACCTGACGTCGTGTGGTCCTGAGGGACAGGTAGTGGTTGAGGGTCTCAAGTGGGTTTGAGTACAGGTAACTCAGCCACTACGGTAGGTCGGTAGAGTAGGAGACAGCAGGGAAAGAGGAGGACGGAAGTTACAAAGGGTCGTAGTCCCAGAAAAGGTTACTCAGTCGAGAAGAGTAATCCACCGGTTTCATAACCTTGAAGTCGAAGTTATAGTCAGGAAACCAGATACAAATTATGGAACATGTGTAGACACAAAGTCTAGGGATTCTGTACGTCGAGACAATGAAGGACTGCCTCCACTCTGGTACAAACACCTTCTCAGTTGGTAGCCGAACTCTTAAACACTCGGGTACTCGAAGGACAGGACACGTCCAATAAGCACGTGTTCTCGACGAATAAAGTCCGAAAGAGATCTCCGACCGTTTCAGCACTCGGTCGATGGTAAACCGAAACCACAGACGGGCCAAACCCTTCGAGAAATCGTGGGTGAGAGGAAAGAATGAGGTACTAAAGGATGTGCTCGGGGGTCACCGACAATGAATGGAACTTACCCCTTTACCAAACGTAACTGTGGACATTTACACGGGGAGGAAAGTTACGTGCATTCCAAAAACATACGTTCGGAGTTAAGAAATTCTCTACTTGTATTTGTAACCAAAAGATGACAACGCACTCTTGTAAACCTGGGTCGTTGTAGACCGGTCACACTCTCTTTCGGTTCATGACGTCATTTATTGGTGTTCAACTCATAACATGACCACCTCCACCCTTGGTGGGTTTTGACACAGTGAGGACTCTAGTTTTTGTTTTTGTTTGAATTTTAAAGTCAGAAGTCTTTAAGGGGGGTTTAACCGAGTCTCAAAGTTTTCCGTCTCTTCTCTAGTACTCTTTCTTCCGCTTTTGGGGTCAGACGAAGAAATCTTCAATAACAATTAAAAGAGTAGTCACCTTTCTAAATAAAGTAAGAGACGTCGAAGGAGGTTGAAAATCAAATTTAGAAAAATCATGTAAAAAGTAATTGAAAAAGGAGGAAGAAAACCTGGGACTCAACTTAGTATAGTAATTCTACGACCCGTCTTTCAAAGTCTTCTCAACCTGCAACCCTATAATGTCGTAAACCTTATTAAATAAGATGTGAAATCATATATGTCGTGTAGACAAATCGGATTTTAAAACTGTTTCACAAACTGTTTCCGACTCCCTTTCGTCAAGGGTCCCTTCCTTTCTTTCTTTAAAGTAAGATCAACCGATCTGATCTACCGTAGAACTAAAGGATGGTTCCAGGGGTTTATAACCGTTCATTACTAAAACCACATTTAATATGTGAAACTACACATGTCTCCGATACCTCGTAAAATATACTTCATTATTATAATTCATTTACCTAACTTGATTACTGACAAATTAGACTGTAGATTCCTTTATTTGTTGTGACTTACACTGCGTCAACGGGAAATACCTGAATTTAAGACCCTGTCAGGTTCGACGGTAAAAACGACTAGAAACACTTATATTCTAACTCAATGAAATATTTGTTGGTGTTCTGAAAGTTAGAAGTCAACTGTTTGACGGACCAGTGACGATCTTTCTAACGAGGTCAGGAGGAATAATAATTAGATAGTATTGAGATAAACTAAAAATTTTATTTTCGAATAAAAAACAACTTAAAATAACTTTGTTTGTACGGGTTATAGTCAGCACAAGTTCCTGAGTGGAGAACTATCTACTGGTAGAAAGGATAGGAACCTAGGAGAGAGGAGAAGATTTGAGAGAAATATATTCTTAGTAAGGATACTTTACTTACCGAAGCTTACCGTTATAAATATATAAAGTCACCCAACTATTTTAGTTGGATATTTTTAGTGTATTGTTCTTTACTCTGTGATTTCGAGCACACGCTCAGTTAAGGATCCTTCCAACCACTCTTCAGGTCCCAGGGGTTCCGCCTCTTTCCCCTGGTCCCAGGGGGTCCTCCTCATTCCCCAGGTTCCGAGAGTTCCTCCTCTTTTCCTGTTTACAAAAACAGATGTGACGAAACAGAGTCAGTTTTATTGTTACTTAGAACGAGCTCCTATACAAAGAGGAATTCTTCTTGGAAGACTGATTAGGACAATGGAATTCTACATACAGCACCCTCACCCAGACTACTTTCAAATAAATTCCGGAACGATTCTGACCGTCCCCCCGTGGGAGGTAGGGGGAAGAGTACAGACACAGGCTTCGAAAGAGCCAGGAAAGAGTGAAATTATTTTGAGACGATGTGTTTACGAGAACTCACCAGTTCGGACCAGGGACCAGGGCTTCGAGTTAGAAGAAGAAACCTCTGGTACTGAGGGCGTAGCAAGTGGTCTTCGATAGTCGGTAACCACAGAAATTACTCTAATCTTCCAAAATGGTAAAAATTTGTGAGTTGTATAGACGAAAGTTTGTTAGTACCTTTTTACCTGACTTTTGACCTGACTAAACGTACCAGTCCGGTCACCCGTGTCTCTTCCGCGTCCGAACGCTAGGAGGTAGACCCACCCTCAGAGCCACTCTGACACGAACCTACATCGTTACGTTTGACCTATACTATATTTGATTTAAACTTGTTCCGACCTATTTCGTTTAAAGAGGAGGTGGTGAAGTTACCTTTTCAGTATCAATTTAGTCAACCAAGGACCTCAAAAACTTTTTAACGTTTTCGAAAATTGTATTAAGTTGTTTTACCTGCCCTTACTCTCTTTCTTGAGAGAGAGTATATGTGAGTTTTATAACAAAAAGAGAAAGTCCATGTTTGTGAACATGTTTATGTCTACAAGTAAACGACACAAATAACAAAAATATTATTATTGCTTATAAATATATTAAGAATGGTTCACTATCCGTTACAAAACATATTTCTTTATATATTTCATGTTTAAATGTGATATAAATATTTATATTTATTTACGATATAAATATTTGTATGTATATAATATTTATATACGACAAAAAGACTGAGAAACGTTGGGGTACCTCAAGAGATCCGTTCTTACGACCTCACCCGTCTAAGGGAAACGGTCCCCCAGAAGGGTTGGGTCCCTAGTTTGGACATAGAGGACACAGAGGAGGTAGATTCGGCAGTGTCTTCGGGGTATTTATATTTATATATACACATACATGTGCGTGTTTCACATTTACACGTGACTAAATATGTGGTGTCACATGTATCACACCTACAACTTCCGACTAGAAGTATGTCGGGAACAGGCAAATTATCCCTTCCTTTGGCTCCGGATAACCATGATTGAAAAGAGGGGTTCCGGCGTGCCGAGTGGTCGTCGTCGACCCCAAGTTTAGGTCCGTAGACGTGGCCTCAGACCGAGGACTCCAACGGTACGGGGAGAGAGGGACAGCGGCCGAAGTACTTCCACCTCTGAAGGGACAAGTTGATGTCTCATCCTCTCCGGAACCCACGTTTCCGTGAGTCCGGATGTAAGACCTAAGTCTAAGAGTCTTAAGTATTTAACGACATTTAAGAGAGAGAGAGTTTTTTTATTTTTTTCGGGACTAAATACCGAAACGAACGAAAGATACCACGTTTATACGGACTACACCGATTAAGATTCAATGGACATCAAATTGTTGACTGAACATTTTAAGGACTTTAAGATTGTTAGTCGACAACGTTCGACTATGTTTTTCCGAGGTTTGACGGTTTGACCATTGACGTACCACAACAAGTTTCAGCTCAGCGGTAGCGGACGTCGCCGTGCCCGCCGACGAGTGAGCAGAAGCAATTTAATTCGAACGGGGTAGAAGAGTGTGACAGTCAAGTGACAGAGTCATTTTGTGAGTATAATCATCATGATCTACGTAACGACTGTTCAACCGACTCTTTTCGGACGCAAAACGGGTCGATTTACGGACCGGAAATCATCTTGGATGCACAATTAAGGACAGGGAAACCTAATGGGGAGGAGTCCTTCGCAGAAGAAGGATCGTCCTCACGCCATTCACTTACCTACTCACTTCTTGACTTACGAAACCATTTCTCGTAGTCAAAATTTATCCTACACACTGAAATCAGAATTAGGTAGTTACGTATAGCCCCCTTCATACACCGTTGTAAGTACACAAACACTGAAGTGGTCTTAAAATTTCAGAGAGGACGGAGTCGGGTCCTGACACTTAAGTTTACTGTTGTCCGGTTCGACGATTCACTAATTTTACACGAGTCTCACTTACCTCGACCCTCACCTACCCTAATTCTGTTCGTCCTCTAGAGTGTGGGCGGTATGTCCGTGCAAACTTGTAAAAGTCTGAAGGACACGCTCGGTTTATTTTACAGAACCTACTCGTGCCGAGGACACGCACGTACGATCGATTCAGCGAGGTCCACACAGGCTGAGCGACGCTGGAAGACCTGACGTGGACGGTCCGGGGTCCCCGTGTATCCTGAGGGGTCCGCTCTTATGACCTCACCCGACGGTACGGAAGGAGGTCCCCTAGAAAGGCTGGGTCCCTAGCTTGGGAACAGAGGACACTGAGAACGTGCCGTCTGCCGAAGCAAAGGAGACTCGGCGCACCCCTCGGGACTATACCGAGCACCCGACGGCCGTAAGGTGGAGACGAAAACCTTATTTGAGACCCCGATTGTGATCGAATTAGACTTTAGACCAACACGACGAATGATCGATCGCCAGAACTCTGGTCAATTAATTTGAGAGACGGCGGTATAGGTTCCCCACTCTCACTGGGGGGTCTCCTTCCCCGGGGGGTCACTAGTCCTCGCTCCGGTCCGTACGTTTGTTACTCGACAATCGGGGTCTCCTGAGGGCCTGTTCTCCGTACCTCCGTCCCTGTCAAAGTGGACTGAGAAAAAAAGAAGACGTACAACGGGTCTTCTTTCTTAAAGAGACACGATAATAACCTCTGGGAGATCGTGCCATTGACAAGTGTTTGAACCTACGGGTAATCTTAGTGCACCTCTCAAAACTTTTTTTTTTTTTTTTCCTAAAGACTAAGGTTCGGGAGGTGGAGGTACTTGAACTAGACCCCCTTACCCGACCTTTAGTCCACTAAGATTGCAGAACTAATTCTTTGTCAGGACTTTCTGCCTTCCTCTCTTTTTTTGATATACTAAAAGGTCCGGTAATACCCTTAATGAAAATACATGTAAACGTCGTACGATAAAAGTAATTGTTTACGTGTTCCCGGAAGGTGACCCGAAGTCTATTTATTTTTGTGTTGTCGGTAAATCTTTTTTTTTTCAAAAGACCAGAGTACGTGTGAACGTAATTAAGTTTGACAAAAGACAAATTTTTTCACTTAAGACGGTAGTACTCTGTATCTCCTACTGTACACTAACAACGAAATTTTGCACTTATAGGACAGACAGTAGAGAGAGACTTAAGACGACACGGGAGACCTGCTTGAAGGTGGTTCTATTTCGAATTCGCAAGGTGGATTAAACGGTCCTCCGTCGAATGGATAAATCCAATCCCATGGTCCCGACTACTCCTTAGGCAACCCTTCGGTTCGTGTTCGAAAACGAGAGTTGATAAATATCGTTAGTCGACCGAAAGGGTCGGGGAGTAATCTAGTTAGTACAGGTAACAGAATGTCAACTCACCCTTCAGCCATGTCCACCCTCCTTCGCGCTACGGAGATTAAGTCGTCTCCGGGGAATTGTCCCTTAGACGCTCCTTGACGTTCGTGTATCCTCCGAACAGTCCTCTTGCCCCAACGAAGGTTCCACCCTAGAGACTTCGGAAGGACCTAACACCCAACTTGTATTTTACATCTCTATGATGGTGTTTGTGTGAACCTGTTTCTCTCCTGTCGCAAAAGAAGTACAACGTTCAGACCACCGCCCAAAAGCCGAGAGTGACTTTGCGGCGAACCATGACTGTGTGCATCTAAACCGCCCCCGAAGAGAAAAAATGTCGGGTAAACAAACCCTTACACAAAATGTCCACCGGGACGACGACTCAGGTTTGGGACCCGGGTACGTCGTAGCGTCCGGCGTGTAGAGACGCCGACTTAGTTCACAGTGTATAATACTCGACGACCATCGGTTAAACCCCCCTTCAAGAAAAAAGGAGTGAAACGAAAAGGGACCGGATAACTCGGTGGTGTCAGTTTTCGGTCGACTTAGGTAGTACTCCCCTGTCCGTTCTCCCTTGAACGACCCGAAGCCCAAAGACCAACCAGAGTCGTACACCCGAGACCCTACTGGGGTCCTCGCCCTTCCAGACCAAATCGTCACGAGGGTAATTTTGCTCGGAGTCTTTAGTCAAATAAACTTCCTCAATTACTTTCACGTTCTATAAAAGATGGGCGACCGTCTCCCCTCTTCATCGCATGCGCAGACTTATTTATTGACTTTTACCGAAGAGTGACAAGTCCTTCATGTTAGTTAAACTTTAATCCTAATACCTTTGTAGACGCTTTTAAGTTCACAGTAGAGTTAAACCCGAGTAAGTCTAGGACATAAAAAGTTGAAGGGTTCGTCACGTAAATTTTAGATTAGGATTAATTGTGTGTATCAAATTAATATCGGTTGTTTTATAAGATGTTTTTAACACACACGACCAACCCCCCTACCCACCCCTCCTTCCTCCGCTCCCCCTTTGGTCTGTTTACAAGGGACTAACATTTTTGAGAACAAACCAATTATTATATTTAGGAGTTCTAAAATTTGTGTGTGACTTCAAACGAACAGTCCTTAGTTTCAGTGTAATCTTTTAGTACCTCGGAGGAACGCAGGATTTAGATGAAAGATAAAGAGGAATTGGACCTTTCTTGTTTCCGGAGTAATTAAACCGAGTATGTGAGAGAAAACACTTCTGGAAACAACGAAACAAATAAAAAAGGGAGACTAGTCTTCTATTTGGAAATACCAACACAAACTCATGTTTAGTTCTGTATTTAGACGGACGTATTTCGTCTGAAATACCAGACGACAAAATCACTACTCCTTGTGGAGATTCCCAAACTTCCAAATTGCCTCTCCGCGGATTGTAAAAACCTACGAAACAACCTTTGAGTAAGACTAGATGGTTTGTGTCGTCAGACGGTAGAACGTCTTGATAAGCACGAAGGGGGAGGGTTTGGACCTCCTTGGTCCTATGCGTTTCCCTTGTATTTAAATTTCTTTTGTTTTGTTTTTAGTTCGTTTGTTCCCCCCCTTCTGGGGTAGACCTTCGAATTTTTATTAGAATTGATTTACCTGAGACCCTCTCTTGTATTTTTAAGCTCAAGTAAAATCTGAACCAGTAAAATGGAGTAACAAAACTAGTTAATATTTATATTCTCTTTTTTCCTGTTAATTTTTTAAAGGAAGTCATAATTCCCCTATGATTTATGAAACGAGAAGACAATGAGTACAATTTTAAGTCTCCTGATTGAAGATGGGTTCTAAGACAAGAACCTTAAATTAATATAGGGATAAAAACTTTTTTCTTTTCGTAAGTTTAAGAACCACAGCGAGACTTTTAAAACAACACTATCCAACATTACTTTAAACTGAGAGACAATGACAATTCCTTCAGACCTAAAGATTCATACTTCAGCACCATAAGGAAGAACACAATTATGCTGACGTTAAAGGGTGTGATTGGGGTGAGAACTTCCGTTTTAAGTAAAAGAAAAAACAAGTGAAATAATAAAGAAAGTTTTGGGTAAAAGAAATCGTAAATCATCAGACATATGAACGAAATAAACATTCAATTAAGGTAAAGAAATAGGTAGTTTTAAGCATTCTAAAATTTTGTTACCCTACAAAAATGAACCAATTATCACTACTTTCTGTAAAACAACTTTTCTAAGATGTAAAGAAACGTCCTTGGTCACCGAGTCTTTCCGATTATGTCATCCTTACGTTCCATAAATTACACATTTCTGATCTTAGTTGGAACTTTTCAACAGACATCTCATTCAAAACTAACTTTAGACAACTTATCATCTTGATTGTTAAAAAAGAAAAATGGTTAAGAATAAGAGAAAGTAAAAAGGGGAGAGAGAAGAAGAGGAGAGAAAAGATCGAGGAATGGGAGGTTTTACTTCTTGCTCTACCAAGTAAGGATAGAAACAGAATTTCAGATCGTACCCTGGACCGTGTATTATTCTTTATTTTCTTAATTAGGATGCATAAGTAACTGAGGATACTACTTCAAAACCGACCTACATCCTTCCATCGATATCTTAGTTCGTATTCTTAGAGTACCACCTTTTCCCTCTTTTAATAATATTTAGTAAAAAATTTACCATAAAATACTACCACTACCAATTTCGTTCAGTGTTTTACTCTTACTTCTTCTGCGTTTTCTGAACCTTGGGTCCGAAGCCCCAGGTTGGTAAACCTGAGTTTAGAGTACGGAGGAAGAATGATCGACATACTATGTCGTTCAACGGATTGGAGATATTCGAAACCAAAGGAGTGGATATTGGACTTGGATCCTGAAAATCATTCTTAGTTTACTCTACTACGAACAGTCACGGATCAAATTCTAGCATGAGACTTCACTAATAATAATCTTTATAAAAGTGAAACCCGTATTATTAAATTTCTGGACTCCCTTTTTTTATGGTTGTCGACTTGACATGTCTTGTGGTTCCTAACTTTTCAGGGGTCTGAGAGGTTTGAGGAGGGTCTATAAGCCGGCGTGTTCGGGATCCGAGATAGACCTGAGGTCCGGGAAAAGGGCGACCTTGCGCCTTTGACGACCGAACGCCTTTCTTGTCCAACGAGGCTCCACTCCTCACTTCATGCCTCCCCGTCTTTACGTTGATGGTTAAGTCCGTTTCGCCGTCAATATTATTTTGTCTAAAAGGTTGGAAGGGGATGAAGTGTACATAGAGTTGTGAAGGGGTTTATGAGTCGGAGGGTCACACTACCTTTGTTTTGGTGGGAGCTGGGGGTTTCCCGTCAGAAGATTGTCCGTAAGACAATGACACGCCTAACCTCTACACGTGACCTCTGGATTCTTAATCTCGCCTTTGTTCAATTCTTAGATAAACATTTTGTTTTCGTTTATTCTTATTACTAGGGTAAAACTAAAGTTTATATATCAGTACTGTGATTCTGATATAAAGATCGGTGTCTTCAACATTTTGTATCTTTAAATAAAATTTTTTTAACCTCAGTCTTTAACTAAAATAACGACACCGGTGAGATATTTCTCCGTTCGTACTATCGAAACGATAGTTGTATACGTACACACTATTACACATCCACTCGTCGCCGTCAGTTTCTAATGACCGTAGTCATTTGTCCTGTGTTTTCTATTGCCGTTTTCCGTCAGACACCTCCTCTATCCGTCTTCGTCGTGGGACCTTAGTCCGTTGTGCCTGACCCTGAGTTGGGACGTCGGAACCTTGACTCCAGCGTGGAACATAGTTCTGGATTCCTTCGAGTGCAAGACCTACAGAACTACCGTCTTTCTTTAGCGCTCTCTGTTTCGTTGTCCATTCTTCGTCTAAATAAATCTCTCTCTGCGTGAGGTGTCTGTCTCACATACGGTGGACTCTTCCGGACCGAGGCACCGTCTCCCAGTGGTCAAAAGAGACAACAAGTCAACGATTCAGTACACGCTGAGTGACACTGGGGTATCTAACGGTCCGAGGACGCAGGAGGTGACAGAGGACCTCAAACGAGTTTAAGTACAGGTAACTCAGCCACTACGAGAGATCGGTAGAGTAGGGGTCGGTGAAGCGAAGAGGATAAACGGGTGTTAGAAAGGGTCTTAGTCCCACAAACGGTTACTCAACCGAGAAACGTAGTCCAGTTTCATAAGTTCAAACTCGAAGTCGCTATCAGGAAAGTTACTTATAAGTCCCAACTAAAGGAAATCCTAACTGACCAAACTAGAAGAAGGTGAGTTCCCTGAGAGTTCTCAGAAGAGTTTGTGGTGTCAAGTTTTCGTAGTTAGGAAACCACGAGTCGGAAGAAATACCAGGTGGAGAGTGTAGGTATGTACTGATTACCTTTTCGGTATTGAAACTGATATATCTGGAACCAGTCGTCTCATTACAGACGAAAAAGTATGTGGCAGATCCAACCAGTATCGATAGGAAGGTTCCTCGTTTATATAAAATTAAAGTACCGACGTCAGTGGTAGGAGGCACTAGACCCTCGGGTCGATTTATTTTAGACGGTGACGAAAACGAAAAAGGGGAAGATAAACGGTACTTACTACCCTGGCCTACGGTACTAGAATCAAAAGACTTACAACTCAAAATTCGGTTTGAAAGCGAGAGGAGAAAGTGAAAGTAGTTTTCCGAGTAATCGTGGAGAAGTGAAAGACGGTGATCTCACTATGAAGCCGTGTAAACTCCAACAACTATAAAGAGGACCGTTAGAACTAAGGTTGAACACTAGGTAGGTCGGACCTTAAAGTACACTCCGTGAGACGTATATTCAATTTATTCGTACCACTATGTTGAAACACAATAAGGAACGGGTCAAAACTTGGTCAGTTAGTAAGGTACAGACCAAGACAACGAGACACTGTGTGTATACCCAAAAAGTCCTCTGTCTATTCCATCAGACCATGAGAACAGAGAAATTCTTAAAAGGTGTTATACAACCCTAGTCGTGTTAGTTTCCGAAATCGTATCACTCACTTTGTTTTCATCTACAACAAAAACCTTGAGGGAACGAAAGAGGTTCTAGGTCGTTTACAACCGTTAAACTAGAGACCAAGGAGACGAAAAAGATTTGGGTCAAACATGTAGACCTACAAGAGTCAAGTACATGACGACTTTGGATCGAACTTCCTAAAACTTGTATTGGAACGACCGTACACTTTACTCCTGTCAAGATACCATCAGACTCGTAAGAAACCGTAACGGGAAGAAACCCTAACTTTACTTTTGACTAGAAAAAGTCAGGACACCGGTGACGACTCAAAAGGTTTAAACGACTGTATAACTCACGTCGTGAAAGTGTCGTAGTAGAAAATCGTAAACTTTATCGAGTCGACCTAAAGGCAGTGGAGGTTAACGAAACAAGTATCACTACGAAGGATTCTCGCTGACTTGACTTGACTTCCGGGTGAACTGAAGTGTGACGTTCTACAGACCGAGATCCACTCACTGGTGTGGTAGTACCAGTAGGTCCAGTAATTCTGGAAAAGTCATATCAAGAAGACACATAAGAACGGTGGAGAAGAATTAGAGAAGATGAAGACAATCCAGTTATGGTAAAGTCAGGTAATAACACGGGTAGGACGCACTTTATAAGGAGTTATAGAGGTTAAAAAACGAAAAAAAAAAAAAATTCTCTAGAGATCAGAAAGGGTAAGATAACAAAAGAAGATGAAGAAACGTAACAAGTAAATGCTGAAAATCTTTTACAGAGGAGCGAAAGAGACCTTGAGACCCAAGTCAACCGATATAGAAAGGGAAAGAGAGAAACGGAAAGTGCAGAAAATAAAGGAGACGATCAACATTTTGGAGGAGTCTGCTAAAAAGGGTAAATGAAAATAAACCCTAACAAAACCAGTGACGAAGTACATGATACAATGTTTCGAGGTAGGTGTCAAGAAGCCCGTGAGATAGATGGTCTAGATTAGGGAAATCAGATAGTAATGGAGGTGACATATTAGTATTCCCTCAACTAACTTCAGTATGAACTTACTGGACCACCAACAGAGATGAAAAAAGTTAAATTCGAACTTAAAAAGTTATTCTTCGAGTACCAGGTTCGGTGTCAGTCGACATCTATAACAAAAACGACTGTCACGTTTCGAAGAGACAGAAGTCACGTTTCTTGTATTAGTTAGACTAAAACTATAACTAGTAGACCACTACAGGGACATATCGCAACAGAGAACATAACAACCTTTTCCTACAAACGAGACTGGTCGTACAAGAGAACTGTTTCGAGATAATCGGAAGCGGGTCCAAGTAAAAATTGGGGTTCTACCTTGAACGGATAAACCAGGAACCGGTCTCAGTTAAATACGTTCCTTCTTTACGAACTGCATCAACCTGTCTTCTCTTAGAGAAGGGATCCTTAAACTTTGTACTCACTCTATGTGTCCTTGTCCTCCACCAAACCTCAATAACAAAGTAAAAGTTATAGGGGCCCAAGAACAACATACGAAGAAAAGGTGGGTTACGGAACAAGTCCAGAGGGAATTAAGGTACTCAAGAGATCAAAAAGGAGATTATTTAGAGAGGGGTCGGAGGTTGGAAAACGTAATCAAGTAGTCGTAAACGAACGGAGGTTTTCCTAGAAGTTCGAGTTGTAAGTCTTTTGATCCTAGTACCGTAGGTCAGGGTAGTGAAGTACCGTTTATCTACCCCTTTGTCACCTTTGTCACCGACTGAAATGAAAAGCCCCGAGGTTTTAATGACGTCTACCACTAACGTCGGTACTTTAATTTTCTGCGAATGAGGAACCTTCCTTTCAATACTGGTTGGATCTGTCGTATAATTTTTCGTCTCTGTAATGAAACAGTTGTTTCCAGGCAGATGAGTTCCGATACCAAAAGGGTCATCAGTACATACCTACACTCTCAACCTGATATTTCTTTCGACTCGTGGCTTCTACTACGAAAACTTCACACCACAACCTCTTCTGAGAACTCTCAGGGAACCTGACGTTCCTCTAGGTTGGTCAGGTAGGATTTCCTCTAGTCAAGACCCACAAGTAACCTTCTTGACTACAACTTCGGCTTTGAGATTATGAAACCGGTGGATTACGTTTCTTGACTAAGTAACCTTTTCTGGGACTCCGACCCTTTCTAACTTCTGACCTCCTCTTCACCTGCTGTCTCCTACTCTACCAACCTACCGTAGTGACTGAGTTACCTGTACTCAAACCCATTTGAGGCCCTCAACCACTGCCTGTCCCTCCGGACCGCACGACGTCAGGTACCCCACCGTTTCTCAACCTGTACTGACTCACTGACTGGACTTGACTTGACTTTTCCTGGAATACACTAAATAAGGGATAAGGGTAGAGATGGAACCAATACCACCGACTTGTTAGTATCTCAAATTCTCCTAATTTGTCGATTAATATTTTTACACAACCAGGACATCTAGTTCGGTCAAGGTACTAAATGTTTTATCTTTTGTTGTTGTTGTTTTAATAAACATTATCGAACAAAAGTAAGGGTTCGAATCTCTTTTATTTAGTCACCCTTCTCTACTCGACCCTTCCGAGACCTCTGACTCTGAGTTAAGATAATAAATGACAACGATAACAAGGCAGTGGGTCAGCACAGACTGAGAAGCACTGGGGTGCCCGACGTCGTGTGGTCCGGAGTGACAGGGAGTGGTAGAGGTTTTCAAACGGGTTCAAGTACAGGTAACGTAGTCACTACGGTAGGTCGGTGAAAAAGGAGACTCCGGGAGAAGAGGAAGACGGGAGTTAGAAAGGGTCGTAGTCCCTGAAAAGGTTACTCAGTCGACAAGTGTAGTCCACTGATTTTATAATCTTAAAAGTTGAAGTCGTAGTCAGGAAGGTTACTCATAAGTCCCAATTAAAGTGAATCCTAACTGACCAAACTAGAGGAACGACAGTTTCCCAGAGAGTCATCAGAAGAGTTCGTGGTGTCAAACTTCCGTAGCTAAGAAATCGTGAGACGAGAGAAATCCAGGTCGAGAGTGTTGGCATACACTGGTGAACCTTCTGGTATCGGAACTGATGTTCCTGGAAACAACCATTACAGACTAAAAGTTGTGTGACAGATCCAAACAGTATTAAAAAGGCGGTTTTTCGTTTGTAGAAGACTAAAGTACCGACGTCAGTGGTAGACACCACTAAAACCTCGGGTTCTTCTCCTTTACAGTGATGAAGGTTTAAGGGGGAGATAGACGGTACTTCATTACCCCGGTCTACGGTACTAGAGCCCAAAAATTATAAATCAAAATTCGACCGACAAAGTGAGAGGAGGAAGTGGGAGTAGTTCTCCGAGAAATCAAGGAGAAGACAAAGACGTTAATCTCACCATAGTAGGTGCATAGACACCAACAACTACAAAGAGGGTGGACAGAGCCAAAATCGAACATTGAGTAGGTAAAGAGTACTACATGAGTCTCACATCTAATTTGTCCCACTGTCTTCTGTCGGGGTAACGTGAGGAAAGAGTTAGAACTTGACTGGGCAACAAGGTATATCTCAAGACTGACAACGAATTAAATGATGCACTCAAATCTACCAAATTCGAGAGACACCGGTACCAAAGAGATAGACAGTTTTGACTCTATTACATCTTAACAGCCCCTCTAATTTACTCCTGTGTGTATATATTATGTTGAAGTATGCCATGAAAAATTCTCAAGTCATTTACAACCACTAAAAACAACGATATTTGTCCATCCTAGTTGTAAGAAAAAAGGCAAAATATAAAAGTTGATGATTCCGAGATCTTCTACTTTACTGAACCGGTTTCAGTGTGTCACCATCTTGTTCCTGGCATTAAGGTTAAAAAATCTTACAGTAAGTGTCTATAAATAACTGACGGATGTCACAGGATGAACCCTTATGTCTAGGAACAGAAGTATTTTGAACATCAGACCCCGTCCCGAGTCGACTAATGATAAACAACCTGTTTAGATAGAGAAACAAACGACAATAATTATTTCATAATAACCTTGTGTCGGGGGACAGAAACAATCCGTATCACAGACACCAAAAATGGACGGCGTTACTCTCTCAACTCGTCTCTGACATGTCGGGTTTTCGGATTTGGTAAATGATAGACTAAGAAACCTTTTTTCAAACGGTTTAGGACCAGGTCACCTAAATACTACATAATAACCAGATCTCTACAACAGAAATTAACATTTTCCGATCAATTTTGTTCTTTTTTTTTTTTGAGGAAGTTTTACACCTGTTGGAAATCAGAAATGGCGGAGGTAATATGAGTTGTGTTGAAAAAAAAATGGTGAAGGACTCTCTTTTTAAGAAAAACGTTGACGTTCTGCAACCTTTTACCGAAGACTACCCAGGTACAAAGAAGGAGTATCAAGAGTTACAAATTAGGACCTAATAGAAAGTCTGGATATCGGATCATGTAACAGGAACGAAAAGATTGATCCTTCTTCTTTATTACACAATACAGTAGGTTAAACTGATTGAACGTTTTGAAGAACTGTCTGTGTGGGAAATCGGTACGTTAGATTTTCGACGAGGAACTTAGTTGAGGAAAGGAACTATTATTAGCTGAATTAGTGTGTGTCAGAACCTTGTAAAATTTTTCAATTTAATAAAGTAGACGAGTCAAAGTCCTAAAACTCGTACAAACAGGTGTATAAATTTGTTTCAAACTAATCGACGAAATTGTACAGAGCAAATTTTGTATACACCCTACTCTACGCCATCCTGACAAAGATGTTCTCTGTCTGTAAGAAGATATTTCCTACTGACTTACTCGTATCGGCACATTAAAAAGTCTACTTCAGGGGCATCGGAACGACCACCCTCCGACACTCACTGGGAACCTGGTACTACGTGTCTAGGTTCGTAGACCAAAGGGCTTATTTGAGACACTGTCGAAACGAAGACTTCCCTTGCGTCGCGTCTTTGGTGGTGTCTACCGCACAGAACAACCTTACACACCCCGTGACCTTAGACTAAAACTTCAATAACGAACCTGACAACTCGTCAAAAGAACCCGTTTGTCACGAATCTTCTCTAGATTCGGAGTGACGAATCTTTCCCGGTCCGATCTTATTGGCGTCAATGAGGACTGTCCTCGAAAACGTCAGACTCCTCCTGAGTCGACTACGGAACCTTTACAGTAGATGAGTGGGTACAACCCAAGGTTGACTGATCGAGTCGATTGGCAAACTGTTTCATTCTCACTATTAAGTCTTTTTTTTTAACGAGTCTTTTCCTACTGATACTCACAACCCGACATCGTTTCAACATAAGTTCCTTCAACTCATAGTTACCCCTTCTCCTTGAACCGAGACGGGTGATGTCCCCTTGGTTTGGTGTGATATTTGTCTTTTCCCTCAATTTACCAGGACCAACACACCCGGTGACGGTCCTTCGTTGGTGAATTTTGGTGGTGGGTCTCAATCGATCCGATTGATCCAAACGAACTTTTGTTTTAAGTCTTCTTTCTCTTTCCCTCACTGAATTCGTTAAGATCTCGATGAACCTTAATTTTAAATGTGGTCTTGTTTGTACGATGTAACACCCCACAGTCCGGTTAAATCTTCCCACAATGTACCTGAGGAGTCTTAAAATCATATAAAAAACAAAGATTTTAACTTCGTACTAACTACATGTTATAATACATTCAATATTCACATGTGACGTCACTAAGTGTTAAACATTTACAATATAAAGTAAATATCAATAACATAATATGACCGATGTAAGGAACACAACATGTCATCTAGGCACATCGAAGACAACATGTATTAACAAACATGGAGAATTTGTGGATGGGGACATAACGGGTAGAAGTAAGGGAGAGGGATTCCCATTGGTGATTGAACGAAAGACATAGACACTCAGACCAAAGAATAACAACGATAATATAAGTGATCAACATAAAAAATTCAAGGTGTATATGGACTATAGTATGTCATAAACAGACAGAGACAGACTGAGTAAAGTGAATCGTATTATGGTTGAGGTGTGTACAAAGATTTTTACCGTTTTAAATTCAGAAAAATTACCGACTTATCATAAGCACACACACACACACACACACACACACACTGTATGAGAAATAGGTGAATAAATAACTACCTGTGTCTAGCAGAAATGATAGAACCGTTAACATTCATTATGACGATACCTGTAACCCTTCGTACATGGAAAAGTTTGATCACAAAAACACAAAAAAACCTACGTATTAAAGTTCATGTTAACGACCCAGTCCCTCAACCACTACCTGTCCCTCCAGACCGCACGACGCTAAGTACTCCAACGTTTCTCAACCTGTACTGACTCGCTGACTTTACTTGACTTGACTTGACTACCATCAATATAAATCAAAATTTCTTCAGAGGTACGACAAAAGGTGCACCGATGTGGTTGTCACATGTTCCCAAGGTAAAATAGATATAAGAACAGTTGTGAACAAAAAACAGAAACATAAGAAGGACTACTAACGGTAAGATTGTCCACACTCCACTATATAGTGACACCAAAACTAAATGTAAAGGGTCTACCAGTTACTACAACTCGTGGAAGAGTACACGGATGACCGGTTGAAGTACAGAAGAAACTTATATAGAGAGAAGTCCAGAAGACGAGTAAATAATTAGTCTAACGAACAAAAACTACAACTCAATATACTCTGTAAATATATCAAAAATATAATTGGGAAATAACCAGTATAGTAAACGTTTATAAAAGATGGTAAATCATCCGACACAAAAACGAAACAGTTACTAAGGGAAACAATACGTTTTCGAAGTCCAAGTTACTCTAGTGTAACCAAATAAAAACGAAAATAAAGATATTGAAATCCACCACTTAGGTTTTTCATGACGTTCATAAAAACAGTTTAAATACAGTTTCTCATAAGACGACCACGAAAAGAGATCCTCAGAATACCAAAGGTCAGAATGTAAATACAGAAATTAGGTAAAAACCCACATCATAATCTCTTATAAGTTTAGACTAAGAAAAATGTACATCCACAAGTCAAAAAGGTCGTGGTCAATCACTTCTACGGAAAAGAGGTAACACATCAGAACGGAAGAAGTGACATCAAATCAACTGGTACGAGACACCCAAATAAACTCTCACTTCTTTCACGTTCAGTGGGTCAGTACCGGTTGAGAAACACTGGGGTTCCTGATATGTCAGGTCCTTAAGAGATCCGGTCTTATGACCTCACCCATCGGAAAGGGAAAAGGTCCCCTAGAAGGGTTGGGTCCTTAACTTGGGTCCAGAGGGGGGAACGTCCACCTAAGGAATGGTTGACTCGGTGGTCCCTTCGGACCCCAAATAAACCCCCGAGAGACAAGATAAAGCAACTAGATACACAGACAAAACCCGATCATGGTATGACAAAACTAATGACATCAAAACATCATATCAGACTTCGGTTCTTCGTACTAAGGAGGTCAAGGTAAGGACAAAGAATTCTAACAAAACTCATAAGTCCCAGAACATACAAAGGTATGTTTAAATTTTTATAAACAAGATTAGGACACTTTTTACGGTAACCGTAAAACTATCCCTAACGTAACTTAGACAACTAACGGAACACCATCACACCAGTAAAATTGTTATGGTGTAGGTTTACCTTTTTAGTTATTTCTTTGTGATCCCCCGAGTCACCATTTCTTAGGTGGACCTTTACGTCCTCTGTACCCAAGATATGGACCCAACCTTTCTAGGGGACCTCATCCTTTACCGTTGGGTGAAGTAATAAGAGTAGACCTTTTAAGGTACCTATCTCCTCAGACCTCTCGATGTCAGGTACCCTACCGTTTCTCAGTCTGTACTGACTCACCGATTGTAAAAGTGAAATGAAGTGAAGTTCCTCCATTTTCTGGACATGACCCTTTTGACGTTCTATGACTACTTCACTTGACTTCTCCTGTATTTGTCTACCTTTATCTATGGTATAAGAACTTAGTTTTCTTAGTCATAACAATTTTACTGGTGTGATGGTGTTCCGTTAGTTGTCTAAGTTACGTTAGGGATAGTTTTACGGTTACCGTAAAAAGTGTCCTAATCTTGTTTATAAAAATTTAAACATACCTTTGTATGTTCTGGGACTTATGAGTTTTGTTAGAATTCTTTGTCCTTACCTTGACCTCCTTAGTACGAAGGAGTGAAAGTCAGACATCCACAGAGATCTAGACTTCGTCTGTCACGTAACGTCATCACACAGGCATCCGTCAGGAACGTCTAGAGGGCGTCTGTCCCATGACATCAAGACAACGAGTCAACACAGGTCACGAAACACTGGTGCACCTGACGTCGTCTGGTCCGAAGGGAGAGGAAGTGGTAGAGGGTCTCAAACGAGTTTGAGTACAGGTACCTCAGTCACTACGGTAGGTTGGTAGAGTAGGAGACAGTAGGGGAAAAGGAGGACGGAGATCAGAAAGGGTCGTAGTCCCAGAAAAGTTTCCTTAGTCAAGAATCGTAGTCCACCGGTTTCATAACCTCGAAGTTGAAGTCGTAGTTAGGAAGGTTACTTATAAGTCCTAACTCAAGGAAATCTTGACTGACCAAAACTAGAGTTCCCCTCTAGGTCTTCAGGACCCCTGTCTCGTATATATATCCAGAATAAAGACATAGGTAAGTCGGCGAGAAACGGAAAACCAGTCTCATAAATCAGGTAAATGTAAATTCCATTAATACCCATATTTACAAGAGTAACGGTGAAACAATTAACAAAACCCCAACAAAACACCTGGCAAAAAGGGAAAGCAGTACAAGACACGAGAGTACTCATCTATTGGTGGAGATCGCAACACAAACCCAAGGGAGAAAAAGAAAACATACATTAGAGATATGCATATATACTAACAAAATCTGAGGAATCGTAAAGTTTTTGAAAATTATAACTGAAGAGGAATCGTAAAATCAGAACTTTACCTTACACGATTAAAAGAATCAGAAGAGACCCGGGAAAGGGTGGCCAGAACGAGAAGTTAGGATTCCCATAGAGTGGTCCCTCGTCCTTCCTGTCCAGGTAAAACACCATACATGACCAGAACGTCAGGTAGTGAGACCCCCCACTTCCCCTGACCCAGGTGTTTCCTGGGGTGTGTCGTGTTGCTCCCTCCACCCTCGGGACACTGCTCCACCACTACCTTTCGGTCAACACGAGTTAAGTCAACCTTTTCACTCTATATCACTCACTAAAAGAAGTGTGTCATAAGGAACACGGTAGAGTAGCCCATGAAATTTACGGGGAAAACCGGAAGGTCAAGTGAAAAATAGATTCATCGGTTTATTTAATTAAACTCAGAGATGGAACATAACCTATCTCTTCAAGTCAGGAAAGTGATTATGTAAACTTCTGAAACCCCATCCCCGTCTATGAATGTCGACCTCAACGAAAGACGGGAGAGTGACTGAGACCCGAGGGAACGCCGGAGAGACCGAAGGGTCGTGGTGGAGGGACTCTCAAGGTTCGAAAAGACACCACGAGACGGGATGTCTACCTCCGGGTCGGGGACGAAGTGAGTCGTTTCGTCCGACGAGGTTCCGACTGTAAAGAAAGGCGGGAAGTACTTTCCTGGGACCCTCACTTCCACTCCCCGTCTCACCGTTCCCACGGCGTCTACCCGTGATGTCGTACCTCGTCCTCGGATAAAGTTCAGTCCTTCAGTCTCGAGGAAGTCGTCTCGGGGGGTGTGTCTCGAGAGAGTACACCGGAGGCGGGGACCTCGGACAAGGTGTCGGCGCAACGACCTCAGGATGACAGAAGGGAGTGCCTAAGAAGAAAGGAGACAAGGACACAGGGCGGAGAATCAGTTAGTCGATCGAAGGGTCTCCTTTAGAGTTGTAGGGAGTCCCCCGGGTGTGTCTGAAGTCACCGGATCCATCTATTAGAAAGTGTAATTCGACTTATACAAATCGGAGAGAAACAGGGGTAGAGGGACAAAGTCTCGTCCCAACCTTCATGGGATACTTATTTTTTTTTTAGGACACGTTGAGATATTTATTTTTTAGAATATTACCGGGACTTTTATTCTTTCTTTTCCTTTTGTGAAAGATGAATTCCACCTAGGTTATCGGTAGAGAATCTAATTGAGAGTTGGGTATCTGGTAAATAATTTATCGTTTAGACTGAGAGAAGAGACTCAACCCAACCTTTCGCGTATGCCCAACCTTCAGACACCTCGACCCCCAGAACGAGACTCAGAAGGAGATTCCTCGCGATGCAGGAGTCGTTCCAGGAGTAAGGAAAGAGTGGGAGTCCGACGAACGGACACTTGTCTTGTCCATCTCAGTCTGGTTCCGAAGGAATTGGCACGAAAAGTATACGATCAAACCGTCACACAATTGCCCATAAGGTTCCTTGTGCATAAAGTCCCAAGTGAGAACTCCTGACGTACGAAGTTGGTCGAGCTCTTCCAAAGAACCCACGTCTTGAAGAGTCTAGAGAGTTATTCGATGATACTGATACACCCTCTCTCTATGTTATACGTTGCAAAGGGTTTTTGTACACTTTCTCGAGGGGATAGGGGGAAACATTCACTCTTTGGATATTTATAGAACGTCTTTACGACGAATAACTTGTGACAGTAAGAATTCTTATTAATTCTACTCAGTAAAGTAGGAGAAGTGCAAGTGTAAGGCAACGTTAACAAAAATGAACGAGTCGGACTCACTTCGTTATGGTTCAGTCGTATTTCCCTCCTGACCGATAAAGAATTACCAAAATAAAGAGAGAAAAACCAGTAAATTTTTTTAAGACTTTTAGAAGAGTGGAGACTTTTTAACGTTTCGTCCCAAGACCCTTACAACCATTAACGTCACAACAAACAAGTCTACCGAGACCCAAGGTAATGCCGGTGACATTCGGACGGAGATGGAATAACTCGACGAAAACGACGGATAATGGACTGCAAGTCCCAAAGGTAAACTCCTTACCGAGATTAATTCTCTAATTCCTTGGTCTCAGAATCTTTCCAGTTCAATGGGAGGGACCGAGTCACGGAGAGAGGGTGGACCATTATACTTAATATTTTAAGATAAAAAGTTTTACTAAGTTGTGAAAACAAGTGCAACGTTATTTCTATCAAAGAAAGATCTAAAAGACTAACATTTTAAGACCCATTCAAAAGTTTCACTCGAAAAAGACCACCCACCCTCCTACCAAAGAGGACGCCCCGACCAAAAGATTCTTGTATGAAACCAGATGATCGACCCACTAAGTCAGGAGTATTCTTAGTTCGTAGTGCCACCCAAGACCTTTCATAAAACTTCGACATTTCTTTAAACCACGTAACGTATTAGGATTGAATTATTGGTACTGGGTCGTTTCCAAGATAAGAGTTGACAGAGGTATAGTTCAACGAAGGTCCCGGTTAAACGAAGAGTATGAGAAAATAATCGTATAGGTTCGGATTACGAGAAAACAGTAATCCGGAGGGGTCCGAGTTCTTCTGGAGCCTGTAGGAGTCAGACATATTCCGTACTCCCTGAAGCCATCTACAACACTATACGGTGGGTCTTAAGGGAAGTCCCTACTCTTGCATATAGGGGTCTATGATCTTCCTGACGGGGGTCTCCAGAGGATATACGGTCAGAGGATTTCTTTGCCGGAACCGACTTCTGTCGGTAGAACGGGGTCCAGTTGATGTAAGTCATGACCACCTACTACCCTATTTTCGGAGACGCGACGTCGCGTCTTATTGGCCTTCGGGTAGGGTCGAAACTTTGGGACACTGGGGCCGACTCAAGAGGGGGCTCTGACGCAATATCGAGTGGAGTGGTACGATTGGGGGGACGTCGACACCTATAATTCTTGGGAGGCATTATACTAAAGACGTACGATTAAAAACAGAATCTCAGACTGAGGGGTGTTTGTCGTCCCCGAATTATATAATGGTTAGAGACTTCGTATGAACACAAAATTTCCTTAAGGTATCACAATCCCAATACAAATGGAGTTTTCCTTCTTAGTGATTACGAAGTTTACGAACCGTCACACTACAGACCTTTCCTCACTTTCTTTCCACCAAAATGTATATGTCCCTTCCTCAGAAAAAGGGAAAATTAATACATACGAAAATACAGAATAAATTTTATAGAGAGGGATTGACCTTTAGTATGTCCATAACGAGTCATAAAAGAAGATTTTCAAACCTATAAAACGGTAACCGTTAAGGTAAACTTTAACTAAAACGTGTAACTAAAAGGTAAAAATATTCCCTGTTTTTCAGTCCATTTTAATTTATATACGACAAACCCCTATATTCGAAGACACTGTTTTGGTACACGTTTCCTTTCATTTACTATTTGTTTTTTTAAGTCAGTAATAACGGAGTCAAGCACCTCCACCACCCACCTTACTTTTTGTTTAGAGAAGTTACCTTAACTATTTCAAGATTATCAAGATTATTATCAACTCAACCCACCTTGTGAGTACCCCATAGGTGAAATTAGTAATTCGACATACTAGATACATATGTAATATATATAAGAAATCACATAATTATCATAAAGACTGAAAAAAATTCCCTCCTCTTACTCTTTTGTCCTTCACTTACATCGTTCTTGACTGTCGAGTTACAAAAGGATATTTACCATAATCTCTGTACCCGTCATTTCTATATTCTATAATGTCGTTTACACATACATCTATCCGTTTAAGTCGTCAAGGTCTTTTTAAAATTTACGTCCTCTCCCTTCCCCGTAAACCTCCTCCCTACGGGACGCAAGAAGCCGTTCCAGTAAAGGGACCCGACATTGCCAGTGTAGATGAGATAGTAGTCAAGGAGACGAAACGTGCAGAGTAGGTAAATATGTGCTCACGAATTGACGTATATAATGACCTAGGGAGGAGTCACGGGCCTCGAGTGCACACTCACCAAACATCACTTTACACGAGATCAGTGGAGACAGACACCCGAATGGTTACCGCAGAACAGAACAGGAGGGATTTAATATGCTGGCAGTTACCGGACCCTAGGGTGTAGATCGAGGTGCGTGGGGGGTCGCAGGTCTCCTTGAGAGGGGGACGGACTGACCCGAGACCGGAGTAGGGGTACGGGAAAGCCGGTGTCGGACAACGTAAATGGTTACGAACGCAGACCGAAGAAAAAGGGAACTAGTTGAAGACGAGAAGGAAGGATTCAGAGACGAACGTACGGTAAGAGAGGTCCTCCTGGAGAGACCTTAAAACGTGGGGACTGACGTGAAAGTCGTAGAGGTCCTAAACCAATAGAAAGATAAGAACGAGAATGTCAGGATAAGTGTTGTGAAGTGCTATGAATAATGTTGCCGGTAACGTTACCATTGAAATAAACAACGACAGGGACCAAGTTATTCGTTTGAGGGGTTCCTGTCCCCGGCCCGGAGAGACAAAAGGAAGCGGAATCACAGACTTGAAAAGGGCACCTTTTGTACCTCCCCTACGGGAGGACGACGAAGACAAAGTGTGACCCCTGTTTTAAGTGAGACCTTTCTTTTATTTCAACCTGGGGTTGCTCCTTGGTTGAGAATTAGGTGAGACCAAGGATAATGTCAATGCCTCGATCCAAATCACCGATGAGTCGTTGAAATTCTTTTTACTTGATTAACAGTTTAGCCTCGTACATTTCGACCTTCTCTGGGTCTTTCAGGAGTACCTTCATGGAGATCCCGTCTCTTACTGTCCGTTCTCCTTCTCCTTGTTTGTCGCTTTCGATTTTTGTTGATAAATGTTTCACGAATTATGAGTAATCGGAACACGTTTCTCGAAAGGGCTGTTACTGGAGTAAATTAGCGAAACCTAAAGGACTCACTTCCTGGAAAGTCGAAATAAAATGACAACTTCTTTGACTTTGAGGTTCTCAATCCATGAGTCAGAATTTAGTTTGTGGAACATTCACCACTACGGTCCTTACTTTGGGTCCACACGGGCTGGGACTTGTCACGAAAGGGTGAAAAAGACACCAAAGTGATTCTGCCTTTAAACCTACACCGTCTTGACTCTAAGACGTAAATACTATTTCACGACCACTAAGACTACAATGACCAGGACCTCTGTGGTTATGAAACCGGTGAACTACGTTTCTCGACTGAGTAAACTTTTCTGGGACCACGACCCATCCTAACTTCCGTCCTCCTCTGCCCCTACTGTCTCCTACTCTACCAACCTACCGTAGTGACCGAGCTACCTGTACTCAAACTCTTTCGAGACCCTCAACCACTACCTGTCCCTACGGACCGCACGACGTCAGGTACCCCAGGGTTTCTCAGACTATCCTGACTCGTTGACTTGACTTGACTTGACCTCTGTGGTAACCTCTTGGTGAGAAATAAAACCGTGAAAGTGTAAAATTGTACGGACGTTTATTAGACCTCCAGAACGAGTTTTTTTTTTTTTTTTTTTCGTCGTAAACTAAGTGACCCCGATCCTCTCCTGACCACTAAGACATCCAAAAAAAAAAAAAAATTAACGATAAGAAAAATAAATAAGTAAATAAGTGAAAAATAAATAAAAACCGAAGGACGACTCGTCGTACACCCTAGAATCAAGGGTGTGGTCCCTAGTTTGGGTACGAAAGACGTCACCTTCATAGTTTAGGATCGATGACTTGACGGTCCCTGCAGGACCCTAAGACGTCAAAAACGTCCGAGGGGTGACTCCGGACAAGAGAAGTAGGCACCCGGCATGAAACTCGTCCTTCCGAGGAGGCCTAGGGTTTGTATTTCCCGGATACCACCCACCTCCGACCCTGGCCGGAGTCTCGAGCAAAAGTTGACGGGCGTCGAAGGCCGGCTGTAAGCTGTAAGAGACTGCTACTGACACGAACTCCGTCACAGATTCAAACGGAAACTTTTATTGTGTTTAGGTGGCACCATCGCTTGGTGAGTCCCTCCCCCTCTCCCGGTCCCTGCCGAGGACTCCAGAACACACTACAGCTACCCTCCAGACGATTGCGTGGTTCTAGGAATAACGTAGTTTGGTTCTGCGGTCGGGGAGGAGGGAAGGGTCACAAAGTTTCGCTACACTACAGTGCTCGAGATTTTTTGGGCTCCAAGTATCACTTTGGGCATTAGTCCACTCGGAACAAAACAAAACTCAGGTAACTGTGACAAAGAGTGTCAGGACGTGACCGACTCAAGTCCCCGTCTGAGACCCCCACTTAAGACCCTTGAGATTGACTAGAAAGTCCAAATGTATGTCACCCAAGTGAGGGGAGCCTCTTGTCGTGACCGAAAGAACATTTAGACGAGGGAACGAGTCTCCCCCTCGGACCGACAGTAGGGACCACTTATCACAGACCCCTGCCGTCCACAATCCGCTCTGGGGCGGATCGGACGCCGCGACACGTCCGGGCCAGCGACTCAGCACAGACTGACGCTGAGGTACCTGACATCGGGCGGTCCAACGGGACGGGTACCTCAGAGGTCCGTCCCTATGACCTCACCCAACGGTACAGGAGGAGGTCCCCCAGGAGGGTCGGGCCCCTGACTGGGGCTCAGAGGACGTGACCGCCCGTCTAAGAAATGGTGGCTCGGGGGACCCTTCGGGAGGTACGCCGGACCGGGGAGTAGATTACACCCACCTCTCGTGGGTGGAACCCTCCGATCGTTCCGAGGACTTGAAGGATAGGGTCATAAGGCCGGGGTCCCAAGTGTTTTCAACGAATCTCTTTACTCGACGACCAAGTAGTAGATCAATTTAGGTCGGGTCGAAAAGTGCCCTTACACGAGACACCTATTCCGCCTCAGAGGGGAACTCCCTACTCCACCTGCCCACCCGCCCCGTGAGTGCTCCTGTCGAGGCGAGTGCCGGAACCGGAGCCTTTGGCTGTCTTTTCCGCCCGTACTGCCTTCCTCTGCGACTGGGGCCTAAGGATGACGTCGGGCCTTTGCGTCCGTCACCCTCCCAGGTCCGAATTGTCGGGACGGGCAGCCAAAGGCAAGACCGAGACAGCGAATAATCGACACACCGGAACTCGTCCAGTAAAATGAAGACCTCTGCATCAAAAGGGTAGCCATTGTCCGTATTAAGGGGGATGCGGAACGCCACTCAGACTCCCAGTCTAGGGTGATACATACGTTTCGAGAAACACGGACCTCGCACCCCACGTGGGGGCTTCCCGACTGGAAAGAGGAGAAGCCAAGAAGGAAAACAGAAAGGTTGGTCGTTGTTCGTTTTTACTAGTCCGAGTCGTTTTACGGTCAAAGTTTCACAAAACACGGTTCCAGGTAAATCCAAAGTTTTGTAAGGGTAAGCTACCGAATAAAGACCCAAGGACGGCAGACTACACATAGACGCAGCGGAGAAACTAACGGATGACGACAGTGAGTCGCGCGTCCGTCTGTGGTTGTCTAAGACAATGTTGTCGAACCACCATGTCCGGACGGAGTCGCAAACTAGTCGCTTCTACGGAGAGTCTGGAGCTTCCTCGTCGGGGAGGACCGGTTGAAATAAAATTCTCTAACCAACGAGATAAATGTTTCTGTGGGAAGGGTCTCCAAAGAGTCGTCTTGGATTTAACCACTAAAACACGTTTTCTTAATCTTTGATCCAAGGTTGACACAGCAATTACCTCCAGACACCGTACACGGTATGGGTGCTACGTCCCGGAATTACAAAATAATCTAACCTTAGTAAAGACCGTGAATTTTGTAAACCTACTTTAAACGAGCTAAAGGATCCACACAAAATATACTTTTTTAATTTACAAAAAAACCGTCAAGACAATTTGCCTGTGGTCGTTGTAGAGACCTATCAATCACGAGTCTTTAGTTACTATGTCGCAAAATAAATTAGGTGGTTAATTCATTTGTCGACATGACTTCACTAAGAGAAAAGAAGACCCGGTGTGGACTACTAGTCTTGACGTACACTTGTCACTTAGTCTTCGTACCTATAAAAGAAGGGTCGATCCTTTCGTTCCGGTGTAGTGTTACACTTAATCATTTTCTGTAGTGGAGACCTACCTGTACCCGGGGACCGAGAGTAAAACCGTTCGTCTCCCACGGCTGAAGGCCGGGACGAACCGGAACCGGTCAGGAAAACACGTCACGTGTCTTACTCGTTGACATGTGTCCCAGGGCTCTTTTCGGACCCCACGTGAGAGGCACGGTGTAATCTTTGAACGGAGACGGAACCCGAAGGAGAAGAACTTTCTAAATCGTACCCTTAGCACAAGACAAGAGGGGTAGGAGACAGGTAAAGTGGTCACAGATCCTCCCATCTAATAAACAAAGTAGTAGATTCCCAGGTTCCATGGTCGCGAGACAACTCTTCTCTATGTGAACCATATATGTGCACTCCTACTTAAGAGATGATTAAGTCACTTCCCGATAATTATCAATATACCACACCTAAACTTTTCGGGAGTTTCGGGAAACAGGGAGTCAAGTCAAGTCAAGTCAGTGAGTCAGTACAGGCTGAGAAACGCTGGGGTACTTAGTGTCGTACGGTCCGGAGGGACAGGTAGTGGTTGGGGGCCTCAAGTGAGTCTCAGCCTCAAGTGAGTCTCAGCGCAGGTAGCTCAGTCACTACGGTAGGTCGGTAGAGTTGGAGCCAACAGGGGAAGAAGAGGACGGGGGTTAGGGAGGGTCGTAGTCTCAGAAGAGGTTACTCAGTTGAGAAGCGTACTCCACCGGTTTCATGACCTCAAAGTCGAAATTGTAGTAAGGAAGGTTTTTTAGGGGTCCAACTAGAGGAAGTCTTACCTGACCAACCTAGAGGAACGTCAGGTTCCCTGAGAGTTCTCAGAAGAGGTTGTGGTGTCAAGTTTTCGTAGTTAAGAAGCCACGAGTCGGAAGAAGTGTCAGGTTGAGAGTGTAGGTATGTACTGGTGACCTTTTTGGTATCGGAACTGATCTGCCTGGTATCAGCCGTTTCATTACAGAGACGAAAAGTTATACGATAGATCCAACCAGTATTGAAAAGAAGGTTCCTCATTCGTAGAAAACTAAAGTACCGACGTCAGTGGTAGACGTCACTAAAACCTCGGGGGATTTTGTTTCAGACTGTGACAAAGGTGACAAAGGGGTAGATAAAGGGTACTTCACTACCCTGGTCTACGGTACTAGAAACAAAAGACTTACAACTCGAAATTCGGTTGAAAAAGTGAGAGGAGAAAGTGAAAGTAGTTCTCCGAAAAATCCAGGAGAAGTGAAAGACGGTATTCCCACCACAGTAGACGTATAGACTCCAATAACTATAAAGAGGGACGTTAGAACTAAGGTCGAACACAAAGAAGGTCAGGTCGCAAAGAGTATTACATGAGACGTATCTTCAATTTATTCGTCCCACTCTTATATATCGGCACTGCATGAGGAAAAGGATAAACCTTGGTCAGACAACAAGGTACAGGTCAAGATTGACAACGAAGGACTGGAAGTATGTCTAAAGAGTTCTCCGTCCAATCCACCAGACCATAAGGATAGAGAAAGTCTTAAAAGGTGTCAAATAACACTAGGTGTGTCAATTTCTGAAACCGTATCAGTTAAACAGGGAGTCCCAGAGAGTAAAGGAATTTAAGGTAGTACTCTTCACTGAAACCCGACGAGATAACTACTCAACTGGGACTTTTCCTGAACGGGAATACAAAAGTGTGAGTAAGAAAGTTTAATCTTTCTCTCCTTTTCCCTTTTAGTCTGTGGTACCATCTGTTTCTTTTCCTCCCTTTTATTATGTCTCTCCGAACATTGAAAGACTCTCTAAAATACTCCTGATAAAGTCGAAACCCTTGAGTAGATTCGGGTTTACAGGTTCCTGACTTACCGGAAGGGAAGCAAAAGGACCTCCCTCGACATGGTTCCCCATCTCCGGACCTGTTCGTCCTATATTCTGACGTGGAATTGAACTGAAGGTTGTAGTCAGGAAGGTTACTTGTGGAAAGCAACCTTCCTGACTACAACTTCGACTTTGAGGTTATGAAACCAGTGGACTACGTTTCTTGATTGTGTAAACTTTTCTGACACTACGACCTTTTCTAACTTCCGTCCTCCTCTTCCCCTGCTGTCTCCTACTCTACCAACCTACCGTAGTGGCTGAGTTACCTGTACGTAGACTCATTTGACCCTCAACCACTACCTGTCCCTTCGGACCGCACGGCACCAAGTACCTCGGTGTTTCTCAGCCTGTACTGACTCACTGTGACTTGACTTGATTGAACTGGAGACTTCGTGCGAGTGGTTTGCACCTATTGACCTAAAGGAAGAAACCCTACCCCATCACGACCAACCCTCTTCTGGGACAACGTGGAAACTCACAGGCCCCCTTCCTTCCCAGTGGACCTGTAGACTTGTGCACTTAAGATCTCAGTGCTACGACGAGAGGACCAGGATAGGATATGACGAAAGATGAACGAGAGTCGGCGACAGAGGCAAAAGGGAGGTGGGATGTAGAACGGGGTAGAAGAGAAGTACTCAGTAGAGACATCTTTCACCTTGGTCTCCCTTCTTTTTTTTTTCTTGTATTCTCCGAGAAAGTCAAGGCCCAGTCTTGGATGAAAAAGAAACCGGTACACCGTACAAGGGACTGGTCCCTACCCTGTGTCCGGGGGCCGTCACCTTCGTGTCTCAGAATCGGTGACCTACCTGTTCCTTCAGCGTCTTTAATGAAATTCGTTCTTAATTGGGAGTGTCGAAGGGTACCCCAAACCTTCGAGTAACGGTGGAAACTGTAGTACCCCTGCAGACGTCTTCCTTTCACGGAAAGACGGTCCGTAGGACCGTACCCGACTCGTGCCCGGAGGACGAAGAGAATGGTAGCCCCTAGGGGACGAAACGAGAGAGTAGGAAAGGGGAGGTTGCCTCGAGAAAACTCCTACCTTTGACTCGCGAGTACAGGTCGTCAACCGTGATCTGTTCCGGTTCACCCTCTTCTCTGGGGTTCGGAAGAGGTAAAGGTGGTCTTTTTCTAGGTCGAACGTCGGTCGCTAGGACGGTGGCAGGGAGTAATCCTGGTCCACAAGTACGAGAAACTCGGAGTAAAAGGATTAGATATTTCCCCTTTGGCATCTACGACAACCCTATGTGTCTTCTGCTTCTTACAAATTGTCCAAATCACTTCCAGGTGGATCTCTATGTCACACACCTAAACAGAGCTCTGGTGGGAACAGGGGCTCACAGAAAGATTACAAACGAAGGAACCGTACAAGACTCCTAATATTCTTTGATGTACGCACATTCCCGGTTCGTCTCCGAAACACATAGCATCTACGGGGTAATTCTCAGTAACCTTTCTTTTATAGAACACTTGTTCTAGAGTCTTCACTCTGGTCCCCTTGAGAAAAGATCTGTGTATCTCTTCTACTGAATGGTTTTTTCTAGAAAAACCCTTCCCCTGTAGGAATATTACTGGTCTATAGAGGAGGGAACAAGGGGACACTGATTTTAGGAAGATCGTCTCGAATCGAAGGGAGGTAGGGGGCTAAAGCTCTTCCATAGTGTTTTCATTAGTTAGTATCGTCTTCGCGACGACTCCCCTCTGTCCTTTCGATCTTTCCTACTCTATTCCTGCCCTTGTGTCTCTTTGTCTCGGGTCTCCTCTCTTCGCCTCCCTCCTCCGTCCTGTAACCTACTTTAGATGCTATAGTAGAGACACCCGACCGGGGTCTCTCTCCTCCTCCTACCTGTGTCCGTCATCTATCGTCACGCTAGTGTCGACCTGAAACGTAGTCAAGACAGCTGTAGGTCTACGAGCAATACACCGTTTGGAAATGTTGCCATAGATCGATGTACACAGTCGTAATTACTCAAACCGAGGTTCGTATCTTTTAGTCCGTCAAGTCAAGTCAAGTCAGCGAGTCAGGACAGCTTGAGAAACGCTGGGGTACCTGACGTCGTGCGGTCCGGAGGGACAGGTAGTGGCTGAGGGTCTCAAATGAGTCTGAGTACAGGCGACTCAGCCACTACGGTAGGTTGGTAGAGTAGGAGACAGTAGGAGAAGAGGAAGGTGGAAGTTAGAAAGGGTCGTAGTCCCAGAAAAGGTTACTCAGTCGAGAAGTGTAGTCCACCGGTTTCATAACCTCAAAGTGGAAGTTGTAGTCAGAAAGGTTACTTATGGGTCCTGACTAGAGGAAATCCTACCTGACCAACCTAGAGGAACGTCAGGTTCCCTGAGAGTTTTCAAAAGAGGTTGTGGTGTCAAGTTTTGGTAGTTAAGAAATCGTGAGTCGAAAGGAATATCAGGTTGTATTCGTTCCCTAAATAAACAGGGTACAGTGCCTTTAGGTGTCCAACCACGAGATCCTGATCTCCCTTTAAAAGGTCCAGGGTGGGGGAAAGGTTGAAGGACGATACGGTTGAAACTACAACCCGGTAAATGGGAATTTTATTAACGATGAGATAGACCTGGTTTGATATTAAGTTTTTCTATAGACGTGGGGTCACAAGTGACGTCGTGGTAAAGGTAGTCGGTTCTGTGTCTTCGTTGAATTTGCTGGTAACCGTCTACTTATTTCACACATCAATATAGTCGAATTTTTGCTTACGGACTGTGTAAACGTCGTTGTACCTATCTGCTTTCTACGAGTATGGTTCACTTCATTCAGTCCGTCTCTTGTTGTTTGTGACATACTATAGTGGATATACACCCTAGATTTTATACTGTGCCTACTTGAGTAGACACTTTGTTTGTCTGAGTGCCTGGGTCTCTTGTCTGACCACGAACGGTTCCACCCTCTACCCTCTCCCTACCTAACCCTCAAACCCTAATCGTCTGCGTTTGATGACATATGTACATGTTGTTAGACGGCATATGCTCTTCGGTTGTGTGCAATATTGAATTGGTATGAAGTTATTTTTATTCGAAAAATTTTTCTATCGACGATGTGTACGTCCATAATGCATGTATGGACTCCGTCTTTTGTTTGTTTGTTTGTTTTGTTTTTTTGTTTTTTCCCGTTTATCCTCTAACCCAAAATATGTCTTTTCCTTTGGTACAACAGGGAGTCGAGAGAAAAATAATCGAACTTAACACAGTCTACCAGTAGGGATCGACGTTCCCTCAGACCCTTTCTCTTAAAACGTCGTACACACTACATTTGAGGAGGTAGACACAATTACATAGAAGTCATTTTAGGCGTAACGGGAGGTATCTCGACGTGACGAACAATACCGACAGTTATCCGTATACACCGAGATATTTAAGTTTAACTAATTATAATTTATCTTAATGTTTAGGTAAAGAAGTCATCGTGATCGGAGTTACCGAATACCGATGGTATAACCCGTCATGTCTGCGTCTTGTAAAGGCAATCGAGTCCTTCAAAGTGACGCACTGACGTCTATTAGTACCTCTCGTCGTCTTCCAACGCATTCTCAACCGTCTTCCTCTTTCGTCGGACGTATTTTCGTCGATTTTCAAGAGACCCCACTGGTTTCGAGATTCGTACCTTCCGCAGTCCCTCCCTTGAACACCCTTGACGTACCCGTGCTCCAAGGCCTTAGAAACAGTAGTCAACCGTCGTCGTCGCAACGAAGATCTTAGACATCGTCACTGCGAAACCAAGGGTGGAAGGGGGTTTCATAGACCCCAACGAATCTCAAGGTAAAGTAGGGAAAAGAGCACAATGTCTACCTGCCTCTCGTAGAGGGTAGAGATTTTGTTAGTACTGTTTATGTAAACCCTAAGTTAAAAGCGATGGCGAACGAGTCAGGTCCGATGTCTTCGAGGACCTTCGACTCCCCACCTCTGCACCACACTAAGGGTTCTTGAGTCGTCGTAATAAACAGATTCGTAATTCTTCTTAATAAGTCGATTTAGGACTGCTGAACTGTGGTGCAAATGGAGACTCTCACATAATGGGAAAGGAAGTTGTGAAGTCGGAGCAATGAACATGAGAGAGAAGACAACCTAGTGTGTTCTACGGGTAGACGAGTTCCCGAATAAGACAACCGAGTGAGACTTACCGAACTTAAAATTGAAATGAAACTTGGATGATCGAATAGAGTAAGGCGAAAAGGACCTGGTGTACGTGTCAATTTAACGTACACATAAAGAGAGTATCTATGAAACTTGGTTTTCTTACGGTCCTCTCGGTGCACCGTATATAAACGGAGAGGACCAAGAAATACTCTCCCGTAAGAGAAAGGACAGACACTTGGTCACACAGACCGAAATGATCCTCTCTTCGACAGGACTATTTACGACACACATCATGGTTTCGACTTTCAGAAGGAGAAGGTCAAGAACAACTTTAATCAATGTGAAGAACGGAGGAAAGGGTAAACAGAAGTACAGGTCTTTTTACTAGCTTTGAAGACTAGAAGGAAAACACCGTCAGCGTCAATGGTCGTTAATTTCTGCGTTGTACGTGCCATCGGCACACTACCTTTGACCTCGTACTTGGGTCCCTTGTCCCTGGCGGACGGAGGCCACTACGAAGACATTGTGGGAGAGACGCCACCCCCGAGTCAACCGTGGGTTTGTCAGTATTTATTAGTACTACTCATCAGAGTCGAAGACGAAAGGTCTTAGCACAGAACGAAAAGAGAATAGAACATTTTACCGAAGGACTACTTCACCTTACAGGTACAGTGATAGTGTCTTTTATACCTAACCAAAAGTTACTTTATAATTACTAATAGTTGAGTGACCCGAAAAGAAAACACTCTTGACTTTACTTTTCTCCCGGACTCAAAGAGCTATTACTCAATTTTATACTAACGAAGTCATAATTGGGTCCGACTAGGTTCGTAGAGAGAAAAAAAAACTTGGGAGAAGGAGGTGAATTAGGGTCGAGAGAAGACTGACGGGACGGGAACGTAAACCCCATAAAAGTAAGAAGTCATCTTTGAAGTCTGTTTGTCTCCGTTCTAAAACTGTCGACCCCAAACACCCCAAGATCTTATTTGGTCTTTATTCAGAACGGAGGTAGTGTACGGCCAAAGGAACATAATTGAGACCCTCGTGATGAATAGACACTTTACCCTCACTACTATGATTATTGCGTATGAAGCATGGGAGCGCCACTCGTGACTACTTTCTCACACTCCCCTCCTCGTGTCTGACGTTCTTTGTGGTTGAGAGTGACAGACCAACTTCCGTCCCCCTCGGTCTTTCCTCCGTCTCAGGTGCAAACGAGCTTACCCGGGGAGCCCGCTCACTACGCCACCCTTTCGAACAGTACCGACATTCCTCCAAACCCCTAATAGACACCCAAAGACGCAGGACGGGAGAAGTCAAAGGACTATGGCGACCTCTCACTCAGGACGACTGAGACCTGTGCGAGACCTCCAAAGACGAGGTGGAAACGACTGGGTCAGTCCTAATCGTGCTGTTGCTTTCTCAGTGAGTCCGGGGTCACCGACTTAGGTCCGTCCTTCCTGGGCACTCTTCTCAGGAACGAAGGCTCAAAACCTTCCTCGTCCACATCCGACAACCCCCGGTCCCCCCACCCCACCCCCCTCTGAGACCCTTAGGGCACACGACACGAAAGAAAGGACCCGTCGACGGACGACGACGGTGACCGTTACGACGGAGACCGGGGACCCAGGGGAAGGAATCCGCAGACACCGGAATAGACCTCTGGGCGTCTCCCGACTCGTCTCTACCTCGCTATTCGTCCTTCATGTCACCTTAAAATAAGGACCTTTTTTTTTTCTCTCTCTCTCTCTGGAACCGTACTCGTCGTCTTATCTCCCAAGTCCTACAATTAGTGACGAGGAAAATAGTCTGTCGAAATAATTCTAGTTACAAAAAACAACGGTTTAATCTCACCTGGATCTCGCTTGAAGGGTCGTCAATAATTGTGTTCAAGTGTAAACGACCTTCCTAACCCATGGAGGTGCACGAGTCGGTATCGACCTTCAATGTGTTATAGACATAGTAAAAAGTGTCGAAACAGTAATCGACCATTACTAAACTAATAAAACGTCTACTTAGTGTCATATTTAGAGAAAGTGTTTGTGATGGAGGTTCATAATTAGTTTTGGTAATTCCGTTTCGTCAGCCACGTTTAATTTTTTAAACGTACAGATTTAATTTTTAATGTCATTATGTAGTATTTATTTAGAAAATTTAAGAGATACCGGAGACACGTGTAGAAAAGAAACCACACACATAAGAGATTACTCTGGTACTATGGTTCGAAGAAAGAGAGAGACATCTGTATATATATATATATGTGTGTGTGTGTGTGTGTATATATACATAAATATATAGTATACATGTATTTCGTACTAGATTAAACTTTCCTCTTAAGTCCAGGAATACACCCTGGACCATAATCTTGTACTGTCCCTTTCGTCTTCCAAAAAAAAAAAAAAAAGGGTAAATGAAGTAAAAAAAGGGGGTTTTCTTATAAGTTTCTACCGTGATTTTTCTTGTCCCACCTTCGGTAACGTTTAGTAAAGGTCGCAGAGGGTAACAACGTTTCATTTATAAACATTTTCCACTACGAAGAAAAAGTTTATTGAAACTTTACACTCCTTTTAATGGTTCAACACAAAATCCATTATAAAGTAAAACCTTGATAATTGTGTAATGAACGTCATACCCTCCTTTAATCTCCCGAAACTCACTACTTTCGGTGGAAACCGTAATTTTTTGATAATAATAAGGGAACTTTGTGACTTCGTTTAATTTTGTCCTTTTACTTTGAAAGTTCACGGGACCTAAACTTTTCCATAAAAAGGGGGGAAAGTAAACAGTTTTTTTTTTTTTTTAAAAAAAAAATTTACTGAGCAAAGTGACCTTTGGACCTTCTCTAGTAAATATTCCGTCTTCCATCAACAAAGTTTTACGGAAACGGATTATCAAATCCCCTACTATCACGGAGTACAGTCGTCTAGAGACCACTCGTCCAATGTCGGTCACACATACTTTCTAGGTAGAATGGAGGTTCATTGCGGCTTTGTCGTCGTTAATCTTTGGTGAAAGTAAGACGGGTCCTAAATTGGGTTAATTGGATAGACATTGGATAATTGGATTAATTTATCTTCTCGAAGAGACACTCCTTCCACATACATATCCCGAGAGGAGTAAACCCCCATCTCCAACCCTTCCTCCCGTATCAAATCCCTTATAACATTAAACTTCAGTCTAAAAAAAAAATTGTCTTAACCTTGTAGTTTTGTGTTAAGGTTCCACAAGCCACCACAAAAGGATTGTCCTTCGGTACCTAAATCGATCGTCCTATGGAAATATGAATGAATACAGGGACGGACCACCTTTAAAACGGGATTTACTAAAGAATGACCAGATTTCTCTGAACCATTCTCCTGTCCTCTTGGTAGGGTCCTGACGGGTTCGTCAGGATCCGTGAAAGAAGACGCAATATGTCTGAAGTTTTTCTCACACTTCTTTTAAGAAACTGGTAAAAGGAAGTAAATCGAGTTAAGGCACGTTCAGTGCGGTACCCATCCGAAGTGCAAGCACCTTACCCCTCCAAAGAGAGGTCAGAGAACAATTTAGTACACTGGAATCTCCGAACGAAGGAGAGAACCGCAGAGTGGAGTGAGTAGACAGATTTCACTCACCCAACTTACTCTTCCAGGGCATTTCTAAGAAGGATCTAGATTTATAAACCACTAAAACAGTAATGAACGGGAAGGTGCCGGAGAGGAAAACTCAGAGAAATGGTTGTGTACAAAGAGCTTACTGAAACTTCTTGACACGACAGGTTATACCATCGGTACACAGATAAATTTAAATTCAATCGATTTTATCTACGCCCGCCGACGCTGGCCGCGTGTACCGTGTCGGCGCTCGTCGATGGGGGGCAGCCTCCAGTCCCCACCGTAGGCTCTCATGTCCGACGTTGTCGGGTCCTCGTCGGCCCACGTCGATGGGAGGTGGGCTCCGGTCCCCGACGCCGGGCCTCCTCGATGGGGTACAGGTTCCTCGCCACCGACGGGCCCGCGTCCTCCCGGATCTCCTCGATAAGGTGCAAGTTCCAGTCCTCCTTGTCGTCACTCCTCTGTGGGGAGCAGGTTCCATTCCTCATCGCCGACACGAAACGACCTCGTCGGCACTTCTCTATGGGGTACGGGTTCCATTCTCTTTGGGTTCATTCTGTCATCCACAACGTTCTCCCGTAGTCTCCCGTCTGTGTGACTTTGGTATGAGTGTCTTTTGATCAGTTAGATTAGTGTGATCCTGGTGTCGGAACAGATTGAGTTACTTTGGTTCGGTACGGACGCCCCGTTGGGTTCTGCCCACCCAGTACCACCTCTCCGGACTGTCTTACACCAGAAGACCTCTTCCCTTACCGTTCGGTGAAGTCATAAGAACGGAACTCTTGGGGTACTTGTCATACTTTTCCGTTTTACTATCCTATGGTTTTCTCCTTGAGGGGTCCAGTCATCCACGGGTTATACGATGACCTCTAGTCACCTCTTTATTGAGGTCTTTCTTACTTCCCTACCTCGGTTTCGTTTTTGTTATGGGTCAACACCTACGTTGACCACTATCTTCGTTCCAGACTACGATATTCCTCGTTATAACGTATCCTTGGATCTTACAATCAAGGTACATAGTTCCGTTTAACCTTCACCAGTTCGTTCTCTACCGTTCTCACTTGCAATTGTAAGATCTTTAGTCGCTTGATTTTACCTGACCTTACCCACTTAAATTAAGTCTACTGGTAATATAGATGATGACGCCCGTTCTTAGGGAGTCTTCTTTACCTCATCGGTAGTACCAGTTGGTTTCAGACTTTACGTTATGAACCTACGTTAGAGTTTTTACTGTCTTACTAGAGACAAGTAGAGGTTTCGTTTGGTAAGTTATAGTGTCAATAGGTTCAGCTACGGGGTTGGTCATTGTGACTTCTTCGACTTCAACTTACCAAAATACTTCTGGATGTTCTGGAAAATCTTGATTGTGGGTTTTTTCTACAGGAAAAGTAATATCCCCTGACCTTACGTTTTCATCCTTCAGTTCTTTGTGGACCTCATTGTCCGTTTAAACCGGAACCTTACACTTTACTTCGTCCCGTTTCTGATTATCTCAAAACGGTTCTTTTACGTGACCAGTGTCGTTTGTGGGAGAAGGTTGTTGTGTCCTCTTCTGAGATGTGTACCTGTAGTGGTCTACCAGTTGTGGCTTTAGTCTAACTAGTATAAGAAACGTCGGTTTCTACCTGTTCGAGATATGTCAGTTGTTTTTGTTCTGGTCCTCGACTGACACCGAGTCTAGTACTCGAGACATAACGGTTTAAGTCTGAATTTAACTTCTTTTATCCCTTTTGGTGATCTGGCAAGTCCATACTGGATTCAGTTTAGGGAATACTGATATGTCACCTTCACTCTTTATCTAAATTTCCAGATCTAAACTATCTATCTCACGGACTACTTGATACCTTACTCCAAACACTGTAACATGTCCTCTGTCCCTAACTCTGGTAGGGGTACCTTTTCTTTACGTTTTTCGTTTTACCGACAGACCCCTCCGGAATGTTTATCGACACTTTTCTTCTCTCCGCTTTTCGTTTCCTCTTTTCCTTTCTATATTCGTAGACTTACGTCTCAAGGTTTCTTATCGTTCTTCTCTATTCTTTCGGAAGAAGTGACTAGTTACGTTTCTTTATCTCCTTTTCTTGTCTTACCCTTTCTGATCTCTAGAAATCTCTAGGTTCCCTTTTTAATCTCTATGGTTCCCTTGTAAAGTACGTTTCTACCCGAGTTATTTCCTGTCTTTACCAGACCTGGATTGTCTTCGTCTTCTATAATTCTTCTCCACCGTCCTTATGTGTCTTCTTGACATGTTTTTCTAGAAGTTCTGGTTCTATTAGTGCTACCACACTAGTGGGTGGATCTCGGTCTGTAGGACCTTACACTTCAGTTCACCCGGAATCTTTCGTAGTGATGCTTGTTTCGATCACCTTCACTACCTTAAAGTCAACTCGATAAAGTTTAGGACTTTCTACTAAAACACTTTCACGACGTGAGTTATACGGTCGTTTAAACCTTTTGAGTCGTTCCCGGTGTTCTGACCTTTTCCAGTCAAAAGTAAGGTTAGGGTTTCTTTCCGTTACGGTTTCTTACGAGTTTGATGACGTGTTAACGTGAGTAGAGTGTACGATCATTTCATTACGAGTTTTAAGAGGTTCGGTCCGAAGTCGTTATGGACTTGGCACTTGAGGGACTACAAGTTCGACCAAAATCTTTTCCATCTCGTTGGTCTCTAGTTTACGGTTGTAGACGACCTAGTACCTTTTTCGTTCTCTCAAGGTCTTTTTGTAGATAAAGACGAAATAACTGATACGGTTTTAGAAACTGACACACCTAGTGTTTATTTGACACCTTTTAAGACTTTCTCTACCCTTATGGTCTGGTGGATTGGACGGAGAACTCTTTAGACGTACGTCCACTCCTTCGTTGTCAATCTTGACCTGTACCTTGTTGTCTGACCAAGGTTTATCCTTTCCCCCATACAGTTCCGACCTATAACAGTGGGACGAAAAATTTGAATATACGTCTCATGTAGTACTCTTTGCGACCTGACCTTCTTTGTGTTCGACCTTAGTTCTAACGTCCCTCTTTATAGTTATTGGAGTCTATACGTCTACTGTGGTGGGAATACCGTCTTTCACTTCTCCTCGATTTTCGGAGAACTATTTTCACTTTCTCCTCTCACTTTTTCAACCGAATTTCGAGTTGTAAGTCTTTTGCTTCTAGTACCGTAGACCAGGGTAGTGAAGTACCCTTTATCTTACCCTTTGTCACCTTTGTCACAGTCTGAAATAAAACCCCCCGAGGTTTTAGTGACGTCTACCACTGACGTCGGTACTTTAATTTTTTGCGAATGAGGAACCTTCTTTTCAATACTGGTTGGATCTGTCGTATAACTTTTCGTCTCTGTAATGAAACGGCTGATTCCAAGTAGATCAGTTCCGATACCAAAAAGGACACCAGTGCATACCTACACTCTCAACCTGACACTTCTTCCGACTCGCGACTTCTTAACTACGAAAACTTGACACCACAACCTCTTCTGAGAACTCCCAGGGAACCTGAAGTTCCTCTAGGTTGGTCAGGTAAGACTTCCTCTAGTCGGGACCTTAAAGAAACCTTCCTTACTACGATTTCGACTTTGAGGTCATGAAACCGGTGGAGTACGTATCTTAATTGAGTAACCTTTTCTAGACTACGACCCTCCCTAAACCCCGTCCTCCTCTTCCCCTACTGGCTCCTACTCTACCGACCTACCGTAGTGCCCGAGCTACTTGCACTCAGACTCACTTGAGGCCCCCAACCACTACCTGTCCCTCCGGACTACTTGACATCGGATACCCCAGTATTTCTCGGTCTGTGATGACTCTCAGGCTTGACTTGACTTGACTACAGAAGGGTCCACGAAGATCACCATTTCTTAGGAGGACGGTCACGTCCTCTGAACCCAAACTAAGGGTCCAACCCTTCTAGGGGACCTCATCCTTTACCGTTGGCCAATGTCAGAAGGACGGACCTTTTAAGGTACCTGTCGCCTCGAACCATCCGATGTCAGGTACTCCAGTGTCTCACCTCGTGTCAACTCACTGACCAGTATCAGTAACTTAGATAATATACCAATAGATCCAGTGAATCTGTGAAAGATTGAGTTACAAACACGTGTTTAACAAGTCGGGAAGACTTGGGGTCAAAGGAGTAGACATTTCACCCACATTACAATGTATAAGACGTCCCATTTGTAACACAGGTTGAGAAACACTGGGGAACCTGACATCGGGTGGTCTCAGAAGACAAGTACCTTGAGAGATCCGTTCTTACGACCTCACCCAACGGTAAGGGAAGAAGTCCCCTAGAGGTGTTGGATCCCTAGGTTGGACCTAGAGGACGTAAAGTCCGTCAAAGAGATGTTAGACTCGGTCGTCACTTCGGGTAAGATTTGTCTCACCAAATATAATTTATGTTTCGTAAAACACACTACGACCCGTTACCATTGACGGATTATAAGTAACCTTCCTGACTACGACTTCGACTTCGAGGTTATGAAACCGGTGGACTACACTTCTTGACTGAGTGACCTTTTTGGGACTACGACCCTTTCTAACTTTCACCTTCCTCTTCTCCTGCTGTCTCAAACTTTACCAACGTATCGTAGTGGCTGAGCTACCTGTACTCAAACTCGTTCGAGGCCCTCAACCACTACCTGTCCCTACGGACCGCACAACGTCAGGTACCCCAGCGATTTTCAACCTGTACTGACTCGTTGACTTGACTTTCAATCAATTGTAAGAAAAACACTTTATTGTCTTGGGTAGTAGTCTAACGATTCTTCAAAAATAAACAATTTTTTATAACCCACTCTTACTCCGAAACGTCTCCCATGGTATTTATGTTCATAAAACGAAGACTTTTTTTACAAGTCAACCATTTAATTTGCCTTCTTACCGTTTTTGGGATACGTATCACTCAGTATGCAGATGGTCTCCTTCGACCCACATATTTAGGTCTCCACACCGGGGATGTCCCACTGAGAAGTCACGAACCCGTACAGGAAGGGGAGATGGGTGTGAACTGAACTGGACTTGTCCCACGACGACCAGACACGACTGATCACAATACGTCCATCGAAAGACCTTCCAGGAGTGACACATTCACCTCTTCCAGAGACGAAGGGTCAAGATAATTATTGAAGTCGGATGGCGTCAGTACGTGGAGGAGACTTCCGACACCGTCCAGTTTCGTGACTATACAGTCAGAGTGCGTGTCGCCATCGAAAAGACGAAGCTCTCTTACTTTAGTCCTGTCCGAGGTATATTCGTCACTGGAGCGGGTAAATGACTCCGAGTCCTTATTTCTACGCCCACCATACCTACAAGATCCAAGAAAAAGTTTATGCAACTGTAGGTAGTACCTATACCAGAGACGACGGTGTTGGGGAATACACATACATACATACATACACACACACACACATACATACATGGAATATACATATGTACATACTTACATTCCCCAATATACATTGAGGAATATATAAAACGATCTCCCGTTCCTTACTGTAGGAAGTATTAAAGTTATAACATTGTTTGTAAATCCACTTACCTACCGAGCTTACGATTCGAAAGACGTTTCCTTCTCTAAAGACAGAATTTGAGAAGGTAGTAATAACTAGCACTGTACTAAAACATTCACATCTTATGGAGAACTGAACCCAAAGGACAAAACAAAAGACGTTTATATCGAAAGAGGTGGAAAATATTATAAATAGTGTTGTTATTCTCGCGTGCCTGTGTAATCCTTTAAGTTTGTTTTGTCAGAGGAGAGGGGTGGGATAGAGGTGAAGAGACGGGTTAGGGAGATTGTTTTTGTTAGTGACTAGTACCAAAGACTACAATAGAATCTTTGAGTATTTTATGCATATTTAGTGGTCACATGTCTCATTTCCGGCGTTACTTGTGTCATAAGACTAGGACGAAGACAAGGAAAACCGGAAATTACTATGCAGAAACTCCAAAAAGGTATAACCTTGTATGTTTTGATGGTGTCAAAAATAAAATACCCAACGTGTCTTAAGGTGGTATTACTATAAGGTAAGACATTTTATAAATTGGGAGACATTAACCATCCGTAAATCCACAAAGGTCCGAAGAGAGACGACGCTGTCCGACGACGAACACCACACGTCCAAAGAAACCGTTTTAGTTCAACTAAAGATCGACACATTAACAGTCCAGTTTTTGTCTTGTACAAAAGTAAACTTATCGACAACTTATTACAGGTAGCTTTTTCAAAATTGGACAATTATACAAATACCAGTCACAATTCTTACCGTGACGAAGGGACATTAGTTACCGTCGATAAGAGTACGAAATTGTAAACGAAGAACGACCTAGTTTTTTTTTATAAAAACTACTTATAAAGAAGGTAATATTCACTCTATTCGTAAATTCCTAATAATAAAAGGGGATATTCGACGGATGTGTCGATAGAAAAGAGTAACACCCCAGTAAGAAAGGAGTAACAAACAACTTCGTGAAAGATTTAACTGGTTTAATCGGGTGACAGACACAAAATGCTCATATAAAAAACAGGTTAAAGAACAAACCGAGACCTGAAGTCGATCCGTAGGGGGTTATAACCTCCAAGGTAAAATACACCGGTTAAAGGTCAAAAAAGAAAATGACGAGGACCCGTCAAACTTGAATATTAAAGGATTTCATCTTTTCTTAATAAACATTTTAAACAACGGGGTCACGTTAATAATTCTCACGGAGGAAAGTGAGGGTTATTACAGGGTCCGACACACTATTTAATATACCAGTAAGAGTCCAACCCAGGAAGGGGTGGAGGTGAAATTACTCTGGTCGAAGAAAAACTAAATCAATTTTAAACACCAGGTCGTATTCTAAATTAAATTCGTTACGAAAAACTCCGTTTTTCCAACTGTGAGTGACTATATATATGTGTTCAAAAGTAAACATACAAGTAGTCCAAAATAACTTTGTCCAGTTGAGTTTTAGAGTACGAGCTATCATACTTGGGTATTAGATAACCTTTTCCGTACTGTCGGTGATGGTGTCTTTCTTTTCCCACAAATTGTCAAAGGACTAGTAAGGAGGGAACAAAGACGTAGGGGAATGAAGAGATTAAACGCGGCCAAACTTAGACGAGAAACCATAGGTCCTTCCAGATCCTTCGACTTCGGAAAGAGGACGTTTATTCTTTGTCCCGTATTTTGCCGAACATGGGCCCTTCCGGGGTGTTCCAGAACGAGTCAAATTAAGGGGAAAAGGAAACTATAAAGAGTCAGAACTCCTCTTGTCCACAACCTGTTTTTTCCTTATTACGGAACCTATGTCTCCAGTTGGTATGTGGACCGTCTCCTTGGTTCAAAAGCCCCCAACAACAACACATCAACGATTCAGTGCAGACTGAGACACTGAAGTACCTGGCATCCGGGGTCCAAGGAAGACCATCGAGTCAACCATTTCTTAGGCGGACGTTACGTCTTCTGGGGTCAAACCAAGAACCCAGTCCTTCTAGGCGACCTCTTCCCTATCCGATGGGTGAGGTAAAGAGAACCCGAAGGGAACACCGAGTCGACCATTTCTTAGGTGGACGTTACACCCTCTGGACCTAAGCTAGGGACCCGACACTTCTAGGGGACCTCTTTCCTTTCTGATGGGTGAGCTCATAAGACCGGACCTCTTAAGGTGCCTGACATGTCAGGTGTCCCAGTGTTTCTCAGTTTGTGTTGACTCACTGAACTGAAGTGAGGTGAAGTCCGAGGAGACAGGTACCTTGAAGGGTCCCTTCTTAGGATCTCACCCAACGGTAAAGGAGGAGGTCCCCTAGAAGGACTGTATCCCTAGTTTGGGTGTAGAGGACGTAACCGTCTGTCTAAGAAATGACGACTCGGTGGTCCCTTCGGGGTCAAAATCTCCCTGAATCGAAAGTAGGGAGGAAAAGAAAGTTATAAAAGTTTGAGAAAGTCCCTAACCCCGTTGCCGGTGAGACCGATGAAGGACGACTTCACCCCGTACCAGATTAGAGTCAGACTTCTTTCATGTGGTTTAAACTTTATAAGGACTCAAGGTTCAGAACCTAGACTCAGAACATACAAATTCTAGAGTTAGGGACTCCTTAAGTCTTATTCGGACTTTGGGTCAGACCTGGACCGTGAAACCCCAAAATCTTTTCCGTCTCTAGTTTAACGGTTATAGGCGACCTAGTACCTTTTTCGTTCTCAAGGTCTTTTTGTAGATAAAGACGAAATAACTGATACGGTTTCGGAAACTGATACACCTAGTGTTTTTGACACCTTTTAAGACTTTCTCTACCCTCATGGTCTGGTGGACTGGACGGAGAACTCTTTAGACATACGTCCAGTCCTTCGTTGTCAGTCTTGACCTGTACCATGTCGTCTGACCAAGGGTTATCCTTTTCCTTACGTAGTTCCGACATATAACAATGGGACGAATAAATTGAAGATACGTCTCATGTAGTACTCTTTGCGACCTGACCTTCTTTGTGTTCGACCTTAGTTCTAACGTCCCTCTTTATAGTTATTGGAGTCTATACGTCTACTGTGGTGGGAATACCGTCTTTCACTTCTCCTCGATTTTTCGGAGGACTACTTTCACTTTCTCCTCTCGTTTTTTCAACCGGATTTCGAGTTGTAAGTCTTTTGCTTCTAGTACCGTAGGCCAGGGTAGTGAAGTACCCTTTATCTACCCCTTTGTCACCTTTGTCACAGTCTGAAATAAAAAACCCCAAGGTCTTAGTGACGTCTACCACTGACGTCGGTACTTTAATTTTCTGCGAATGAGGAACCTTCTTTTCAATACTAGTTGGATCTATCGTATAAGTTTTCGTCTCTGTAATGAAACGGCTGATTCCAGGCAGATCAGTTCCGATCCCAAAAAGGACACCAGTACATACCTACACTCTCAACCTGACACTTCTTCCGACTCGCGGATCGAAACAAGCATCACTACGAAAGATTCCGGGTGAACTGAAGTGGAAGGTCCTACAGACCGAGATCTACTCACTAGTGTAGTAGTACTAATAGACCCAACACTTCTAGAAAAAACGTGTCAAGAAGACACATAAGAACGGTGGAGAAGAATTATAGAAGACGAAGACAATCCAGGTATGGTAAAGACAGGCAATAGCTCGAGTAGAAACGTACTTTATAAGGGAATCATCGAGATTAAAAGAACTTCTCTAGAGATCAGAAAGGGTAAGACAACAAAAGGAGATAAAGAAACGTAACAAGTGACTTCTTCCGAAAGAATAGAGAAGAACGATAAGAAACCTTGAGACGTAAGTCCACGAATATAGAAAGGAAAAGAGGAAACGAAAAGTGGAGAGAAGAAAAGTGTCGATAAACATTCCGGAGGGGTCTGTCGGTAACACGAAAAAACGTAAAGAAAAGGTACCCCTACCAGAACTAGGGACAGAGGACATGTTACAGTGTTTGGAGTAAGGTATCAAGTAGTCCATGAGATAGATAGTCTAGATCCGGGAATTTAGATAAAGAGTGAAGGTGACATATTAGTATTCCCTAAACTAAATCCAGTATGGACTTACCAGATCACCAAAAGGGGTGAAAGAAGATAAATTCAGACTTAAACCGTTATTCCTCAAGTACTAGACTCGGTGTCAGTCGAAGACCAGAACAAAAACAACTGACATATCTCGAAGAGGTAGAAACCGACGTTTCTTATATTATCTAGACTAAAGCCACAACTGGTAGACCACTACTGTCTTGAACCAGGTGACCTCTTCCCTTACCGTTCGGCGAAGTCATAAGAACGGAACTCTTGGGGTACTTGTCATACTTTTCCGTTTTACTATCCTATGGTTTTCTCCTTGAGGGGTCCAGTAATCAACGGGTTATACGATGACCTCTAGTCACCTCTATATTGAGGTCTTTCTTACTTCCCTACCTCGGTTTCGTTTTTGTTATGGGTCAACACCTACACTGACCACTATCTTCGTTCTAGGTTACGACATTTCTCGTTATAACGTATCTTGGACCTTACAGTCCAGGTACTTAGTTCCGTTTAACCTTCACCAGTTTGCTCTACCGTTCCCACTTGTAACTGTAAGATCGTTAGTCACTTGATTTTACCTGACCTTACCCACTTAAATTGAGTCTACTGGTAATGTAGATGATGACACCCGTCCTTAGGGAGTCTTCTTTACCTCATCGGCAGTACCAGTTGTTTTCTCAGGTTTTACGTCATGAACCTACGTTAGAGTTTTTACTGTCTTACTAGAGACAAGTAGAGGTTCCGTTTGGTAAGTTATAGTGTCAATAGGTTCAGATACGGGGTTGGTCATTGCGACTTCTTTGACTTCAACTTACTAAAATACTTCTGGATGTTCTAGAAAATCTTGATTATGGGTTTTTTCTACAGGAAAAGTAATATCCCCTGACCTTACGTTTTCATCCTTCAGTTCTTTGTGGACCTCATTGTCCGTTTAAACCGGAACCTTACACTTTACTTCGTCCCGTTTCTGATTATCTCAAAACGGTTCTTTTACGTGACCAGTATCGTCTGTGGGAGGGTCTCGTGTCTCCCGGAATAAAGACTAGAGGTGGGACTTGAGGAAAATTCCCCACAACTTCCAGTCGTCGAACATCACCAGTACTGGTAGAAGCATCTCCGTCGACTGGTCACGGTTGAAGGTGAGTCGTACCGGGGAAGTATCGACAAATAAACGGGTACGAAGTCCCCGTAAAGTACCGGGGACACAGGACACCACGACCCTTCCGAGTAAGGGTCGAGATTGTTTCTGAGGTGAGTGTCCGGTGAGTCCCACGACAACGATCTGGTCCGGAACATTCATCGCATTGGCAGACCTGGTGTGGTCAGAATGATCGGAGAACCGGGTCCTGTCATAAGGGAGAACAACGAAGAAGGGCATAGTTCTCGACGCCACCATGTTAGTGACCAGAGGATAGTCGTAAATAGGGTCCGAGTCAGTGTGTAGACGATTATGTTCTTTGTTAGAAGACTTCGTCGTTGTATTTTTATTCTATCGATCGTCAATAATCATTCCAGTGTTTGTTCTACAATTCAGTTCACACAAGACTGGGTGTGAACATACACTCACGGGTCCTCAGAGGTCACCTCCACACCCAGTCGTCACCGGGTGACGTCCCGACCCACGTCGTCACGTAGTACCCTGAAAACTTCCTCCAGCGGTAATAGAAGTAGTGGAGGTGGTATCGAGTCGGGGTCCATTTATCGTTCCCCCCTTGTGTCGAGGTGGGTAGTTGTCCTTTGACCTAATTTCTAAATGACTCGTACCGGGGTGGGTAGTCTTGTTCTGGGTCAAAGGGAGAGTCAGTCAGAGAGGGTATTCCTACGAAGGTGTTCGGAGAATAAGAAGAGGTAGTCTCCCGTCTGTCTGACTTTTGGTGTTAGTGCCTTTTGATTGGTGAGATTAGTGTACCTGGTGTCGGAACAGATTGAGTCACTTTAATACTCGGTACGGAACATCCCCGTGGGTTCTGTCTACCCAGTACCACCTCTCAAGACTGTATGACACCAGGTGATCTCTTCCCTTACCGTTTAGTGAAGTCATAAGAACGGAACTTTTGGGGTACTTGTCATACTTTTCCGTTTTACTATCCTGTGCCTTTCTACTTGAAGGGTCCAGTCATCCACGGGTTATACGATGACCTCTAGTCACCTCTTTATTGAGGTCTTTCTTACTTCCCTACCTCGACTTCGTTTTTGTTGTGGGTCGACACCTACACTGACCACTATCTTCGTTCCAGACTACGACATTTCTCGTTATAACGTACCTTACAATCAAGGTACTTAGTTCCGTTTAACCTTCACCAGTTTGTCCTCTACTGTTCTCACTTGTGACTGTAAAATTCCTAGTCACTTGATTTTACCTGACCTTACCCACTTAAATTGAGTCTACCAGTAACATAGGTGATGGCACCCGTTCTGAGGGAATCTTCTTTACCTCATCGGTAGTATCAATTGTTTTCTCAAGTTTTACGTTATAAACCTACGTTAGAGTTTTTACTGTCTTACTAGAGACAAGTAACGGTTCCGTTTGGTAAGTCATAGTGTCATTAGGTTCACATACGGGACTGTTAATTACGACTTCTTCGACTTCAACTTACCAAGATACTTCTGGATGTTCTGGAAGATCTTGATTCTGGGGGTTTTCTACAGGAAAAGTAATATCCTCTGACCTTACGTTTTCATCCTTCAGTTCTTTGTGGACCTTATTGTCCGTTTAAACCGGAACCTTACCCCTTACTTCGTCCCGTTTCTGATTATCTCAAAACGGTTCTCTTGCGTGACCAGTGTCGTTGGTGGAAGAAGGTTGTCGTGTTCTCTTCTGAGATGTGTACCTGCAGTGGTCTACCGGTTGTGGCTTTAGTCTAACTAACATAAGAAACGTCGGTTTCTACCTCTTCGAGTTAGTCAAGTCAAGTCAATGTCAGTCGTTTTTGTTCTGACCCTCGAGTGACACCGAGTCTAGTACTTGAGGAATAACGGTTTAAGTCTGAATTTAACTTCTTTCACCCCTTTTGGTGATCTCGTAAGTCCATACTGGATTTAGTTTAGGGAATACTAATGTGTCACTTTCACTCTTTATCTAAATTCCCTGATCTAGACTATCTATCTCACGGACTTCCTGATACCTACCTCCAAACACTGTAACATGTCCTCTGTCCCTAGTTCTGGTAGGGGTACCTTTTCTTTACGTTTTTTCGTTTTACCGACAGACCCCTCCGGAATGTTTATCGACACTTTTCTTCTCTCCTCTTTTCGTTTCCTCTTTTCCTTTCGATATGGATAAACTTACGTCTCAAGGTTTCTGATCGTTCCTCTCTATTCTTTCGGAAGGAGTCACTAGTT